>PVKV010036731.1:0-15438 GCA_004027835.1 Alouatta palliata
ATGGTGAAACCCCGTCTCTACTAAAAATACAAAAATTAGCTGGGCATGGTGGCACGTGCCTGTAGTCCCAGCTACTCGGGAGGCTGAGGCAGGAGAATTGCTTGAACCCAGGAGGCGGAGGTTGCGGTGAGCCGAGATCGCGCCATTGCACTCCAGCCTGGGTAACGAGCGAAACTCCGTCTCAAAAAAAAAAAAAAAACTATGGGATAATAGCAGAGATTTGGTACCCCCCAAGTTTGAGATGTGAGGAAGGAAAACATTCTTCGTTGTTTTAAAATGAAATATAGGCCATGGCTCAGTCCTGTAATCCCAGCACTTTGGGAGGCTTAAGTGAGAGGATCACTGGAGTCCAAGAGTTCCAGACCAGCCTGGGCAACATAGGGAGACCCTGTCTCTACAAAAAATGTAAAAAGCCAGGTGTGATGGTGTGGGCCTGTAGTCCCAGCTACTTGGGAAACCCTGGCTGGAGGATCGCTTCAGCCCAGGAGGGGAAGGCTGCAGTAAGCTATGATTGCCACCACTGCACTTCAGCCTGGGTGACAGAGACAAACCCTGTCTCTAAAATATATGTATATATATATATATAGTGTTGATCATGTGCATAACAAAGGTGAACCCTCCCCTAGTGAAACTGTATTCACAAGTGAACAGAGATTTGTATACACGCACACAAAGACTGGTTGTGTAGCTTTCCTCCTCCTGAAGCCAGAACCTGTCAAAGATAAATAAGTACAAGGAAGTTGTTAGAGTAAAAAATAAGAGAAAGCTAATATTTTTTAAAAACTTTTTACTGTGGAAAATGTCAAACAGAAGAGCAGAATGAATTTCCAGAACTTCATAAATTGTCAACACTTTTCAATCTTGTTTCATCTATCCCCTACCACCATCCTCCAACCCTAATTTTCTTTGCTAGAATATATTAAAGCAACAGGTATTACATTTAAAGTTTGACTTGTTTAACCCAGACTGCTTTTAAGGAAGGAAAGTTCAGTATTTCTTAGAAAACCCTTTTCCCAACCAAAAAACAAAGAACAAGAAAAAATTGATAGGCTTGGTTTTGTGAACCTGGAGTATCAAAGAGAAGGGGGCTCGCTTTTGTTTTTTTGGGTTACAACACAGTCCGACAGAGAGTATTGTCGTTTTTGTACAAAAACAGGGACAGGAGAAAAGGCAGCAGTGCAAATACTCCATCCTCCAGGAAGGCAGGCTGGGATGCTTCAGTGTTAAAATGACAAAAGAAAACCCCAGAGCAGGAACCATGAGCCCCTCAGAGGAGTCCCAAAAATGTCCAGGACAGCCTGGCTGGGAGATTGAGTGTGGGAAGGGCAGGTCCCCAGAGGACAGGTCCCATACCATCTGGCTGGAGACTAAGCCTAGGCCCCACCCCCACCAGCAGTCCTCACCTTCCTTTGGGGTGAGAGCAGATACTGCGGTGAGGCTGGTTTTTGTTCCCTATTCCTTCTTTGTGATTTGTTCTTAGATACCTGCAAAGGAGCCAACTGAGGCCTCAGGGATTGAGGACCCTCTGGAAATATGGTTCCTGGGAATGGGCCTAGATGTAGAAGCCACTGGATGTCTCTTCCCTGAACAGTTACTTTGTTCATCAGTAAACCTATAGCTTTCTAACTTTCTTTTTTTTTTTTTTTTGAGTTGGAGTCTCGCTCTGTCAACAGGCTGGAGCACAGTGGCACGATCTCGGCTCGCTGCAACCTCTGCCTCCTGGTTCAAGCGATTCTCATGCCGCAGCCTCCTGAATAGCTGGGACTATAGGCGTGCACCACCATGACCAGCTAATTTTTGTATTTTCGGTTTTACCATGTTGGTAAGAGACAGGGTTTTACCATGTTGGTCAGGATGGTCTCCGTCTCTTCACCTCGTGATCTGCTCACCTCAGCCTGCCAAAGTGCTTGAGATTACAGGTGTGAGCCATCGTGTCCAGCTGACCCTGTAACTTTCCAAGGAAAACAAAGAACAGGCCCCAGCCAAAAAAAGAGAAGGGGATTTCTTCATCCGCAAGATTTGGGAATCCTAGAGTTATTAATTTATTTATTTAGAGGCAGGGTTTCGCTCTTTTGCCTGATCTGGGGTGCGGTGGTGGGAATATGAATCACTGTAGCCTTGAGCTCCTGGGTTCAAGTAATCCTCCCACCTCAGCCTCCCAAAGTGCCGGGAATTCAAGCATGAGCCACCACACCTGGCCTATTTTTCTTAAGCCTCCTTTCCAAGAAGGAAAATGGGTTAGCCCTTCCTAACAGATCATCACTAGAAATAACAGGTTGCAAATATATTGGAGACTCTGCCCATATTTACTCTTGCCCTCATTTTCGTAGCAGAAATAGCAGCAGTCATAATAAAAATTTGAATGGATCGGAAACCTAAATAGATAGACAGAAATCCCGTACTTTATAATCAGGAGTGTAAATAAAATTATAAGAGGCAGCCTGCACAACCTGGCAACACCCCATCTCTACTAAAAATTCAAAAAAAATAGCTGGGTGTGGTGGCACCTGCCTATAGTTCCAGCTGTGGACAATCACTTAAGCCGGCAAGGTCAGGATTTCAGTGAGCTAAGATCTCACCACTGCACTCCAGCACTCCAAGGTAACACCTGCCATCCTCATGACAGAGCAAGACCCTGTCTCAAAAGTAAGTAAATAAAATTATAAGAGGCCATTGGTTTGGACTGAACTCTTCCAGTAGGCCCAAAAGACCAAACCAAATTGGAGTTACTTATCTTCCATCAGACCAAGCTGAAACTAAATTTATTTGACCTTCTGAGTAACCAGGAGAGACAGATAATAGCCAGTGTTAGGTGGCATGATAAGAAAGTCTCCTCTGCTTTGACCTTTATAGGGAAAATATCTGAAATAACCAATCTGCTTTGTGTTCTCTGTTTTTGTTTTCCTCAGCCCTTTTCTATCTGTAAAGCCAACCTCCTTTGCTCAGCTCATCAAAACACTCACTCTACTTTATAGAATAAGATGTTGCCCAATTTTAGAATAGAAAATGAACCCCAATTAAGATTTGTAAACTAAATTAATTGTAATTTTGTCTTTTGACAGTTCTTGCAACTGACAAAGGGACCTGAAGGACACTGCTGATGACTTCTGAGACTCCAACAGGAACATCGGAGAGGTGCCTCAGATGCTTTTTGAGGTCCTCAGTCTTCCTCATGGAGCCTCAAGGGTTACAAGTAAGTTCCTCTTAGGTGGACTCCCTTTTTCTCTTTGGCTTTTGAATTTAGGGTTAGTTTGTGCTGTGAGACAGTGCATGACCTTTTAGGGTTTACAGTGGCTGACGACATTGGCAAGAGCAGCAGTTTTATCTTGGCTGGACACAGTGACACCTACCTGTAATCCCAGCACTTTGGGAGGCCAAGACAGTGGATTGCTTGAGATCAGCCTGGCCAATATGACAAAACCCTGTCTCTACTAAAAATACAAAAATTAGCCAGGTGTGGTGGTTCGCACCTGTAATTCCAGCTACTTGGGAGGCTGAGGCCCCCTGAGAGGCCTCACCCAGGAGGTAAAGCTGAGATCACACCACTGCACTCCAGCTTGGGTGACAGAGCAAGACTTCTCAGAAAACAAACAAACAAAAAGAAAAAGAAAGAGAAGGGGTCCTGCGATATTGCCTAGACTAGTTTGCAGTGGCCATTCACAAGCATGATCAGAGTACGCTACAGCCTCAAACTACTGGGCTCAAGCGATCCTTCTCCCTTTGCCTCCAAGTACCTGGGATTACAGGCGCATGCCATTAAGTCTGGTTTAAGAGCTGCAGGTTGGCAGGGTGCAGTGGCTCATGCCTTTAATCCCAACACTTTGGGAGGCCGAGGTGGGCAGATCATGAGGTCAGAAGATAGAGACCATTCTGGCCAATGTGGTGAAACCCCATCTCTACTAAAATACAAAAAATTAGCTGGGCGTGGTAGTGTGCACCTGTAGTTCCAGCTACTCGGTGGCTGAGGCAGGGGAACCGCTTGGACTCAGGAGGTAGAGGTTACAGTGAACCGAGATTGCACCGCTGCATTCCAGCCTGATGACAGAGCAAGACTCCATCTCAAAAACATTAAAAAAAAAGAAAAAAGAAAAAAAAGCTACACAGTATTTCTGGTTTTGTTTGTTTGTTTTTTGCTTTTTGAGACGTAATCTCGTGCTGTCACCCAGGCTGGAGTGCAATGGTGTGATCTAGGTTCACTGCAACTTCTGCCTCTCAAGTTTAAGTGAGTCTCCTACCTCAGCCTTCCAAGTAGCTGGGATTACAGGTGCTCACCACCACACCCAGCTAATTTTTGTATTTTTAGTAGAGACGGGGTTTCACCACACTGGTCAGGCTGGTCTCAAACTCCTGACCTAAGGTGATGCACCTGCTTCTGCCTCCCAAACTGTTGGGATTACAGACATGGGCCACTAAGCTTGGCCTTTTTTTTTTTTTTTTTTTTTTTTTTGGTGACAGAGTCTTGCTTTGTTGTCAAGCTGGAGTGCAGTGGCACAATCTTGGCTCACTGCAGCCTCCGCCTACTGGGTTCAAACTATTCTCCTGCCTCAGCCTCCCGAACAGCTGAGATTACAGGCGTGCGCTACCACGCTGGGCTAATTTTTGTATTTTAAGTAGAGATAGGGTTTCACTATGTTGGTCAGGCTGGTCTGGAACTCCTGATCTTGTGATCCGCCCTCCTTGGCCTCCCAAAGTGCTGGGATTACAGGCATGAGCCACTGCACCCAGCCTTGAATTTGTTTGTTTTTTACTTGTTTACCTTGCTCACGGACTCAGGTAACAAGGAGCTGCATTTTAAGACAGTGTTGCTGTAAGTGGTTATTACCACGGGGATTCTATCCTTTTTGTTACGTTTTCTTGCATGCTTACATAGGGAAAAAATAATTGGGCAAGTTGGTCAAGGGGATCTCAGAGCCAAAGCCACCATTTGACTGGTGGGCACAGTTCAGGTACTTAAGAGCTGTTAGAGTGCTGGCCACTAAAAAATGAGACTCTGTGATAGGATAAACTAGAAATGAAACAAGGTAGCACCTGCCATCCTCAATAAAATGTTTGTGCTGCTCAGGTTCAGTGGCTCATGCCTGTAATCCCAGTACTTTGGGAGGCCAAGGCGGGTATATCATGAGCTCAGGAGTTCAGGACCAGCCTGGCCAACATGGTGAAACCTTGTCGCTACTAAAAATACAAAAATTAGCCGGATGTGGTGGCAGGTGCCTGTAATCCCAGCTACTCAGGAGGCTGAGGCAGGAGAATTACTTGAACCTGGGAGGCAGAGGTTGCAGTGAGCCGAGATGGCATCACTACACTCCAGCCTGGCAGCCTGGGGGACAGAGCAAGAATCTCTCTTGAAGAAAAAAAAAAAAGATCAAAAGAATGGAAATCATAACAGTCTTTCAGACCATAGTGCAATCAAATTAGAACTCAGGATCAAGAAACTAACTCAGAACCACAACTTCATGGAAACTGAACAATTGGCTCCTGAATGTCAAGTGGATAAACAATGAAATAAAGGCAGAAATAAAGATGTTCTTCGAAACCAATGAGAATGAAGACACAACATACCAGAATCTCTGGGACACATTTAAAGCAGTGTCTAGAGGGAAATTTATAGCAATAAATGCCCAAATGAGAAGCGAGGAAAGATCTAAAATTGACACCCTTTCGTCAAAATTGAAAGAGCTAGACGAGCAAGATCAAAAAAACTCAAAAGCTAGCAGAAGACAAGAAATAACTAAGATCAGAGCAGAGCTGAAGGAGACAGAGACACAAAAAAACCCTTCAAAAAATCAGTAAATTCAGGAGCTGTTTTTTTAATCTCAAACTGCTGACCTCAGGTGATTCTCCCGCCTCAGTCTCCCAAAGTGCTGGGATTACAAGCATGAGCCACCGCGCCCGGCGGAGCTGGTTTTTTGAAAACATCAACAAAATAAGACCACTAGCCAGATTAATAAAAAAGAAAAGAGAAAGAAATCAAATACATGCAATAAAAAATGACAAAGGGGATATCACCACCGATTCCACAGAAATACAAACTACCATCGGAGATCACTACAAACAACTCTATGCATGTAAACCAGTAAACCTGGAAGAAATGGATAAATTCCTGGACAATTGCACCCTCCCAAGCCTAAACCAGGAAGAAGTTGAAACCCTGAATAGACCAAGAACAAGGGCTGAAGTTGAGGCAGTAATTAATAGCCTACCACCCAAAAAGCCCAGGTCCAAATGGGTTCACAGCAGAATTCTACCAGACATACAAAGATGAGCTGGTACCACTCCTTCTGAAATTATTCTAAACAATACAAAAAGAGGGAGTCCTTCTCAAATCATTTTATGAGACCAACATCATCCTGATACCAAAACCCAGCAGAGCCTCAACAAAAAGGAAAACTTCAGGCCAATATCCATGATGAACATAGATGCAAAAATCTTCAATAAAATACTGGCAAACTGATTGCAACAGCACATCAAAAAGCTTATCCATCACAATCAAGTAGGCTTCATCCTGGGGATGCAAGGCTGGTTCAACATATGCAAGTCTATAAACGTAATCCACCACATAAACAGAACCAAAGACAAAAACCACGTGATTATCTCAATAGATGCAGAGAAGGCCTTTGACAAAATTCAACAGCACTTTATGCTAAAAACTCTCAAGAAACTAAGTATTGATGGAATGTGTCTCAAAATAATAAAAGCTATTTATGACAAACCTGCAGCCAGTATCATACTAAATGGGTAAAAACTGGAAGTGTTCCCTTTGAAATCTGGCACTAGACAAGGATGCCCTCTTTCACCACTCCTGTTCAATATAGTACTGGAAGTTCTAGCCAGAGCAATCAGGCAAGAAAAACAAATAAAGGGTATTCAATTAGCAAAGAAGGAAGTCAAATTTTGCAGATGGCATGATTGTATATTTAAAAGACCCCATCATCTCAGTCCAAAATCTCCTGAAACTGATAAGCAACTTCAACAAAGTCTCAGGATACAAAATCAATGTGCAGAAATCACAAGCATTTCTATACACCAATAACTGACTAACAGAGAGCCAAATCAAGAGCGAACTCCCATTCACAATTGCTACAAAGAGAATAAAATGCCTAGGAATACAACTAACAAAGGATGTAAAGGACTTCTTCAAGGAGAACTACAAACCACTGCTCAACAAAATAAAAGGACACAAACAGATGAAAAACATTCCATGCTCATGGTGAGGAAGAATCAATATCATGAAAAAGGCCATACTGCCCAAAGTAATTTATAGATTCAATGCTATCCACATCAAGCTACAAATGACCTTCACAGAACTGGAAAAAAAAACACTTTAAACTTCATATGGAAGCAAAAGAGAGCCTGCATAGCCAAGACAACCCTAAGCAAAAAGAACAAAGCTGTAGGCATCATGCTGCCTGACTTCAAACTATATTACAAGGCTACAGTAATCAAAACAGCATGGTACTGGTACCAAAACAGAGATATAGACCAATGGAACAGAACAGAGGCCTCGGAGGCAACGCCACACATCTACAACCATCTGATCTTTGACAAACCTCACAAAAACAAGCAATGGGGAAAGGATTCCCTGTTTAATAAATGATGTTGGGAAAATTGGCTAGCCATGTGCAGAAAAGAGAAACTGCACCCCTTCCTGACACCTTACACTAAAATTAACTCCAGATGAATGAAAGACTTAAATATAAAACCTAACACCATACAAACCCTACAAGAAAACCTAGGCAAAACAATTCAGGACATAGGCATAGGCAAGGACTTCATGACTAAAACACCAAAAGCAAGTCTGGGTGCGGTGGCTCATGCCTGTAATCCCAGCACTTTGGGAGGCCGAGGTGGGTGGATTGCCTCAGGTCAGAAGTTTGGGACCAGCCTGGCCAACATGGTGAAACCCCGTCTCTAAAAATACACACACACACACACACACACACACACACACACCAAAAGCATTGGCAACAAAAGCCAAAATAGACAAATGAGATCTAAATAAACTCCAGTGCTTCTGTACAGCAAAAGAAACAATCATAATGTAGCAGGAGCGGTCACAAGAAACAGACCTCTTGAATACTGAACTGGGAAGGAAGAGGTTTATTGTTATTATTATTATTATTATTATTATTGCGGCCGGGAACCAGCCGATGATTTGTTTGAATGACGTAACTTAGCTAACAAAGAGAAGCTCTGCCTTTATATAGGCTCACACTCTAGATATTACATATGAAAGGGTCTTGGGTTTACAGTCTTAGAAATTACACGTGAAAGGGTCTTGGGTTTACAGTTTTAGGAATTATATGTGAAAGGTTTCAGGTCCCTGGATGGAGGAGTAGGGTGGGGGTTTGATTTTGTTTAAGTAAAAACAGTATCTTCTGGAGAGACTCCCCCATACCATGCTTGCTCTTTACAGGAAGGTGATTCAGTTGGCTAGCCTTTTTTTCTATTGAAATGCAATGTGGAAGCCCAGGGGGAGGTGATCCTAGATGCCTGGATCTCCTTCCTCACCCCTACCTTTGAAGCCCTCACCACTTTATATTAGTGAGAGGTCTTACTCTCATTTTCATTTTCCAGATTTTCTGAAGAAACTGATTGATAATGATTTATGTAATACACTTGCCATGTGGTTTTTCTGGTCTATTACAGTAGTAAAGGATTTTTTAGTCATTTAGAGGAACAAGAGGGGAAACAAAGGAGTAGTCAACAAACACCCACTATTGTTATTACACTTGTGATGAGGGTTTTTAATCCTCCTGAGGCCGGGCACGGTGGCTCATGCCTGTAATCCCAGCACTTTGGGAGGCCGAGGTGGGTGGATCACGAGGTCAAGAGATCGAGACCATCCTGGTCAACATGGTGAAACCCCGTCTCTACTAAAAATGCAAAAATTAGCTGGGCATGGTGGCAAGTGCCTGTAGTCCCAGCTACTTGGGAGGCTGAGGCAGGAGAATTGCTTGAACCCAGGAGGCGGAGGTTGCGGTGAGCCGAGATCGCGCCATTGCACTCCAGCCTGGGTAACAAGAGCGAAACTCCGTCTCAAAAAAAAAAAAAAAAAAAAAAAATCCTCCTGAGGCTGAGGACCAACCTTTAAACAAGAACTTAGGGTTGAATTTATGCCATACCTGCACAGGTACGTGTGCTAGTTTGGTTATATTCTTAACTGCGTGACCCTCGTCGTTTATGTGCAGGCAGCAGTTGGTTAGTTTGAATGTTTCACAGATTCCTCCTTCAGCTGCCAGCAAATAATCTAAGGCCAACTGGTTCCGATAAATGGCATTTCTCATTTAACTTTCTTGTCTGGCCAAAATGGACACAGGTTTGCCGATTACATTAATGAGTATTACCAAGGCAGCTTGCAACTGAATGGTTTGATTTAGCATATACATAGGAGTCCGGTGTCCCCATGGGCTGTTTTCTATTCTTGTGGCTGGCCTATAGTACTCAATAATTCTTTCCAGTGGCCACTTATTATTTTCCCATTTACCTATTTTCAGACTTTTTTTCTCCTGGGCATAGTACACTGAATGTCCTAACAGCTCACCTGTCTTAACAAATAAGAAAAAAGAAGGCTTAATGATGCCTGTGACACAGCTATCTGTCCATCTTTCAGGCAGCTGTATGTATGCTCTATGTCCGCATATCCAGTACAACCCAGGAGGGGCTGTCCAGTCTCTCTGGGACCCAGGGTGATTCCAAGCATTCTGTAATTTTGGAAATTCTAGGAAGGGTTATTTTTTGTATAGTTTGAGTTCCACCAGGTTATAGTGCCTACTGTTCCATTATACAGATGCTGTCCTATGCAGATAAGCGTTCCAACTGGAACAGTGAGGTCGGTTCCTTCTCTGGCCAAACAGTATTGTCCAATAATTGAAACCTTTAAAACCCAGAAACTTGATTTGAACCCTTTGAACTGAGGTCAGATCAGGGACAGGATCAGAGGGTAATAACTCATGGGCTTCCCATGGCCACTTGTCATCCATAGTCGTCCCTCTACATACATAGCAGTAACATTGAGGGAATGGGCTACATTTTCATAAAAAATTGGAGGAACAGGTTTTGTCTTTTTTGGAAGTTTTGGCACTGGCTTATTTAATATACCATAAAAGTGCTGGTACACTGGCTGGGCTGAGCGTTTTTGGATATCTTCCTGAATCTGGATACTGACTCCGGGGTCAAGCCATTTGCCATTAATTTCTAGCATTACACTTTCCCCTTTTTCCAATTTAGGGTCTTAGGGGTTTGTGATTATTAATTCTACTGGGATACAATGTCCTGAGACACAAGGGACGTTACTCCCTGGAATGGTGTTTCTCCCTTTTACAAGATGAACGGGATTATTTGTATTATTTTTCCAAGTGGCACAGAGGACGCATGACTCAAAAATGCAATTACCGCACCTGTAGGTTTTCTGGCAGATATACGTATGCTCTTTTGCGTAACTTTGTTCCTATCCAAGGGAACCACAGCCCCCACCTACTGGAATGATAGGCATTGATAGCTGCACAGGCATTAAACCTTAGTGTAACCTGTTTTGTGCTTCCATTCTCCTCTGTTTTAGCTATTAATTTAGTAGGACTATTCCATCACCCTGTTAGGAGTCAAATTTTAAAAGTCATATGTGTAGGGGGTTCTGATAGGTTGCAGCATACATCGGGCTGTCCATTCCCCAGATTACACACCTTATACTGAGTACCATTATATAAACAGGTTCCTTTCTGTGTCCCTATACATTCATAATAACTGTAGAACAAAAGAATGGCAGTTACTTTACATCCTACCTTAGTAACCTGACGTATATACTGAGAGCATTCTTTAAAATTAGTTAAGGTCCCCACTGTACAAGTCCAAATATTAAGAAGAACAAGTCCCACAATGAATTTTCTCATGTTTCAGCCGTGCGTGGACCAGCCAGCTTCCGGGATGTGCCTGGAGAAGGGCTTGCTGTCCTTCTTAAGGTGATTTGCAGTCATTGCCTAGGGTCTGGTGTAGCTTCCCAAGTCTCAGCTGCTGCCGGTTTTTACACGGCTGTGGTGGATCCAGGCTGGGATTCCCTTTACCTTAACGGCTATGGGAGTGGTTAAGATCACGGTCTGAGGTCCTTTTCACCATGGTTTCAGAGAGACTGCACTCCAGTCCTTTATCCACACATGATCACCTGGTGAGAAAGGGTGAATTGGGGAGAATAAGCTTATAGGACATCTGTCATTTATTCAGGTTGAAATTTCCTGAGTGATTTTCCCTGCAACTTGTAACTAGCACCTTAACTAAATCTTTCCCCACTCCTGAAGAGTTCCCAGGAGTGCCCAGAATATGGGAGGGGGCCTATGATATAAGACTTTATAGGGGGAATATCCTGTCCTCCTAGAGAGAGTGCATTTAATTTTGGATAACACCAAGGGAAGTACCTGTACCCACTTTAATCTTGTTTCTTGACACGCTTTCCCTAAGCTATTTTTGATGGTCCAGTTCATTCTTTTTGCTTTTCCCAAACTCTGAGGGCAGTAGGCAGCGTGCAGTTAAAGTAATACCCCAAGGCCACTGCTGTTTTCTGGGCCAAGTTTGCCACAAATGCTGGTTTCTTGCCTGATTTAATGTGCAGTGGCAGTCCAAACCTAGGGATGAGACTTCGAAGCAGCACATGGGTTATTTTATGGGCTTCCTGGCACCAGGGGCAAAGTGGCAGAGTTTAGGGTGTTGCACAGACCCCAGTGGCGATGCAGAGATTTTCACTTTAGCAGGCTCAGGTATTTGGTAGGCCTAGCATTTGTTAACCAATGCTCTCTTTTGGTGTTTATTAGGGTCACTACTGTATGGGGTGCTTTGATATTTAAATTCTTCCCAGAGTTGATGCTAGAACTTCAATAGCCATTTCCCTTTTCTTTTTTCTTGACATATACAGTATGAGAGGCTTTGTTAAATCAGATAGCCCCAAAGCCAGAGCTGGCAAAAGTTTTGCTTTTAGTTTCTGCGCCGTTCAAAGGGTTTCTTGTCTTCTCCCCTCCCCTCTTTGTCACTTTGTGTAAGGGTTTGGCCAGTACTGCAAAGTTTGGAATACACAATTTACAAACCCACGGCTCCCAGGAACTCCCTTACCTGCCTTTTAGTCTCAGGTTCTGGCAGGTTGCAAATGACTCGCTTCCTCTCTCCTCCTTGGCTGCGTTCCCTCTTCTGGATGGTGAACCCCAGATATCACACTTGCTGTCGGCAAATCTGGGCTGTTTTTTAGACTCTTTATAACCACAGTCCTCCAGGTGCCAAAGTAAGGCATCTGTTCTTTTTGCGCACCCAACTGCCTTGGGGTGTCCCAACAAAAGGTCATGCAGCCTAAGTCTTTAGCAAGAAACTTTTGGGGGGCGGTCACAGGCTAGCGCCTGCCCAAGGATAATGAAACAGTTTCTGAGTCCCTGGAAAGCCGGGTCCAGGTGTACCGGGTGGTCATACCTGTTTCTGGATTTTTTCATTGAAATGCAAATAGTTTTTGACTTTCAAAAGCTAGCCTGATGCTAAAGAAAGCATTCTTTAAGTTCAAGCAGGTGAACCAACTATCCTCGGCTGTCAATAATTCCAACAGTGTGTATGGGTTAGGCACAGTTGAGTGCAAAGTCACTGTGGCCTGATTAACCAGGTGCAAGTCCTGCAACGGCCTGTAGTCTGGTCCCTGGTTTGAGGACAGGCAAGAGGGAGGTGTTCCATGGAGACTGGCAAGGAACTATAATTCCATAGTCCTTTAAGCACTTTAGATGGACCTGAATGCCTTCTAGGGCCTCTCAGGGAACTGGATATTGCTTTTGTCTAACTGGCTGGGCCCCAGGCTTGACTTCAGTGAGCACAGGCGCCTGGTTGATTGCCAGTCCAGGCAGATTGTCCTCTGCCCAGACCTTAGGCCATCGTTTTGCTAATGCAGGCTCTATTTCCTGATCTGGTTCGGTTAAGAAGAGTCTCTACTCTTCCTCACAAGGCAGACTGAGGGCCATTATGAGTCTGAATAATTGTTTGCAGTAGGTTAACAAGAGCCTGTGGCTCCTCGGTATCAAAAACTCTTCTGCCGCTGGGTCTGCCAGAACCTTGGGGTCCGTGTCTCTGCCACTGAATCTGCCCCATCCAGGTGCCAGACCTTGGGAGTCCGCATCTCTTGGTGGGGGGGATTTTTCCTAGCAGTCTGTCCCTTGGCCACTAAAACAGTCACTGCCTGTCCCCTTAACCACTTCTAAGGGTTTAAAACTAACTGCAACCACGAGCCTCTGTACGGCAATTGATCAAGGTGTTCTAGTTCACCGCATATAACCTCATGCTTTACTTTGGAGACAAGAGACTTGTCAAGGGTCCCCTCTGGAGGCCAACCTACCCCAAATGCTGGCCAATCTACCTCACCTAAAGTCCTTAATTTCTCTGGTGTCATAGCTACTCTATAATTTCCACTAAATCCCTTCTTGAAATTTTTCAGATGGTCTCTAAAGGAGTGTGTTTGCTATGAGTGTGACCCATGCCTACGCACCAGAAAAACAGTTCTTACAGTTAAGAGAGCGTTACTCCACCCACAGCAGTTCCCGTCCAGCAAAACGCATTACACACTCTCCGATTTACATTCACATCAATCCTTTTACAACGCCTAGATGGCAGAGACTCCTTTACTTAGCCTTATGTGGCCGTCTCTAATTCCAACTAGCCCTACAAATTGCTCAAAGTATGAGGCCCCTTTTAATGGGCCTGATACTCCCACCTCTCAAGGCTGATGAGTCCAGTTGGACCCCTACACACACACACACACACACACACACACACACACACACTCACACACACAATCGCTCTCCTCCCTCCACCTAAATTGAAACCATAAGCAAAAGCTTTCAAGGTTAGTTACAAAAGGGGAGAGAGAGAGAGAGAGAACCAAGTTTAAACGTGCCAAATTTGGCACCCGTTGGTGATTAGGCCACGCTTTCCCCTAAAGGAGATGGGCAAGTTTCCCGGGACCAATCCTACCATGTTTCTGTTGTCTGCACGTTCCAAGTACCCATTGCTTCTCAATGTTCAGCCACTGGGTGGATCCACACTATGGGGGCTTTCCTGCTCTGCTTAGGCGAGGCTTTCCACCAGGCAAATACCTGACCGGGAGGGCTCTCAGGAACTGTGTCACCCCAGCGGGCGGGAGCCCCCCACAGGGATGCTCCAAAGGGCTAGGCAAACCACCTGAGAGGCTTTTTCCAGTCATCTGCCAACCGAAACTCGCTTCCTGGTCAGGGAACCAAATGTATCAGGATCGGCTGTGAGAAACAGACCTCTTGAATACTGAACTGGGAAGGAAGAGGTTTATTATTATTACTGTTATTACAGCCGGGAGCCAGGCGATGATTTGTTTGAATGACCTAGTTTAGCTAACAAAGAGAAGCTCTGCCTTTAAATAGGCTCACACTCTAGATATTACATGTGAAAGGATCTTGGGTTTACAGCCTTAGAAATTACACATGAAAGGGTCTTGGGTTTACAGTTTTAGGAATTACATGTGAAAGGTTTCTGGTTTCCGGATGGAGGAGTAGGGTGGGGATTTGATTTGTTTAAGTAAAAACAGTGTCTTCCAGAGAGATTCCCCCAACCATGCTTGCTATTTACAGGAAGGTGATTCAGGAGACTCCAGTTGGCTAGCCTTTTTTTCTATTGAAATGCAGTGTGGAAGTCCGGGGGAGGTGATCCTAGATGCCTGGATCTCCTTCCTCAACTAGACTGAACTGGCAACCAAAAGAAGGGAAAAATATTTTTGCAATCTACCCATCTGACAAAGGGCTAATATCCAAAATCTACAAAGAACTAAAACAGATCTACAAGAAAAAAACAAACCCATCAAAAAGTGGGCAAAGGATATGAACAGATACTTTTCAAAAGAAGACATTTATGAGGCCAACAAACATATGAAAAAATGCTCATCATCACTGGTCATTAGAGAAATGCAAATCAAAACTACATTGAGATACCGTCTCATGCCAGTTAGAACCGTGATCATTAAAAAATCTGGAGACAACTGATGCTGGAGAGGATAGGAACACTTTTACCCTGTTGGTGGGAGTGTAAATTAGTTCAACCATTGTGGAAGACAGTGTGGCGATTCCTCAAGGACCTAGAAATAGAAATTCCATTTGACCCAGCAATCCGATTACTGGGTATATATACAAAGGATTATAAATCATTCTATTACAAAGATACATGGACACATATGTTCATTGCGCCACTGTTTACAATAGCAAAGACCTGGAACCAACCCAAGTGCCCATCGATGATAGACTGGACAAGGAAAATGTGGCACATATACACTATGGAATACTATGCAGCTATAAAAAATGATGAGTTTGTGTTCTTTGTAGGGTCATGGATAAATCTGGAAACCATCATTCTCAGCAAACTGACACAAGAACAGAAAATCAGACACCGCATGTTCTCACTCATAGG
>PVKV010036732.1:0-15440 GCA_004027835.1 Alouatta palliata
CTGGCTCCCTGCCTCAGAGCGTCTTTTTTAGTTGAATGATCGACTGTCTCCCAGGTGTTCCAGCCGCCTGTTGAAAAGGCGCCGGGATCTGTATGATTTCCCGTGCGGTGACCCACTGCGCCGGCTGAAACCGCAGGTGCTGGCGTTTTTTTGCCTGGGAAATCTCCTGGCCTGGCTGTCTGTTTCAGTCCCCTTTTTTTAATCAAATGAATGGGCGGCTCTGCCTTCCCGGAGTTCCAATTGCCAGGGAAAACGGCACCCGGACCCACGTATTTTGTATTGGGAACTGCTGCGCCGGGGCGCCGCTCCAAACAGCAGCGGCGAAAACGCCCGCGCAGGCGAAAACAGCCGAGCCGGCGAAAACAGCCGCGCCGGCCAAACCAGGTGTGCTGGTGACCCGTGGGGCTCCTCCCCCTGGGAATCTCCTGGTCGGTGGGCAATAAAAATCCGTCTGGGAATGTGGCGTCCACTCACCCTCCACGCTTTCACTGGGAGCTGCAATCCTCAGCTGCTCCTAATCGGCCATCTTGGATCTTCTAGTTTTCATTTTCTAATTTATATATTATATAAATGGAATCATACAGTAGGTACTCTTCTTTTTTTCTGGCTTTTTTCATTCAATGTGGTTATTTTTGAGATTCATCCATGGTGTTTTTGTGTCAATAGTTCATTTCCTTTTATTTTCTAAGTAATATCCTATTGTAGGAATAGACCAGATTCATTTCTGCAGTCATCATGAAGTCAGACTACCTTCTTTTTCCCTTCAGTGGGTCTCCTGATTTGCTGGTGTTATTTGTAACCCTGAAAATTTGAGACAGGTCTCAATTAATTTAGAAAGTTTATTTTGCCAAGTTTGAGGATGCATGCTTCTGAGAGAGCCTCAGGAAGTCCTGACAACATGTGCCCAGGGTGGTAGGGACACAGATTAGATTTATACATTTTAGGGAGATATAAAATAGCAACCAGCATATGTAAGACATACAATGGTTGTGTCCAGAAAGGCAGGACAACTTGAAGCAAAGACAGGAAGAAGCCTTGAAGCTGAGAAGGAACTTCTGGGTCACAGATAGGTGAGAAGAGAGGCATGCTTGCATTCTTGGAGTTTTTGATTAGCTTTTCCAAAGGAGGCAGTGAGCTATGCATCTATGTCAGTGACAAGCAGGTTGTCCCTAAGCAGTTCCCAGCTTGGCTTTCCCCTTTAGATTAATGATTTAGGGGCCCCAAGATTTATTTTCCTTGGACAAACCTAAGAGACTAAAAATGTGAGTACATATACACACAGAGACACACTCCAAACTCCCTTCATAGAAGGGCTTCCTTGTTCTTGCGTTCATCCCGCTTCATCCTGTTGAGGGATGAGCTTCCTGGCTTTCATTTACCAGAGCAAGCTTGACAGTGTTGTGGTTAGGAAGCAGGCCCACCCTTTATGTGTATCTGTGTTCTGTGTGATGTTTTGTGGATGTGTGTATGTTGTTGAGCTTTATTTTTTATCTGGATTGTGTTTGTCAGGAGGTTGCCTGAAATAAAACTGAAGCTTCATAGTTTAGCCTTTAGTTGTGTTTCATAGTTTAGCAGTTATGGATTCAGTTAATCTAGTACCTCTGATTACACAAGGGAGTATAATAAATTTTTTCTCAGTTCATAGGAATTTTGTATAGTTACTACAGAGATCAAAATGAGACAAACATTCACGTGGTAAGTAGATGCTTACTTTTAATCTCTGTGGTGTCTTGATTAAATCACTTGCTTTCTGTTTCTGTTTGCTGGCTCCTGTGGATGATCTGAGAACATGCTTGGGGATTTGTGAGTTAATCACTCTCTGGCTGTTTTTAACATCATGCGTTTACCACGGAGTTTAAGGATGTCTGGGCTCTCTGTGTTCTGTGTTATCTGGGGTTGTCTGAGGAAGAAGAGAGGCTGTTATGTCTAGTGTCTATAGGCCTGTCCTGGCAGAACAGGGCTTCTCACTGGCTAAGCGGAGCGTGTTTGGTTTATGTGGGGTTAGAATGTACTGTTGGCCATACAATTCAGGAGACGAGACATAGTCCTGAGAGCGTAATGTCAAATAAATCTCTCTACTTTGTGTTCTCATCATGCTTGCTCTCTATGTAGTATAAGACTTAGTCGTCTATCACTTGTATTCTGTATTTGTCTTTTTACTGGCCTGTAAGTTTTGTGAGTGCAGGAACAACCATGTTTGTGTTCATCCATTGTACTTATACAGAAAGTACTTACTGAATGTTGAATAAGATGTCTTTATGTTTCTTGTATTTATTTTACATTTGTAGTTAGAGTTTCTAGTTGTAGCAGTTAATAGTAAGAGGAAAGGTGGAAGGTAAATATGAGCTGTTTTATTAATCTGCTCACCTTGACTTCAAGCAAATTCTTGAGGCATGATTCTCCCCCTCCCCCATTTTTTCTTTCAGTGAATGAAAAGCACAGATGGAACCAGGTCTTCCACTGAGGGATTGGTAGGAATGCGTAGATGAATAAAGTTCTCAAGCCTTAAGAAGCTCACAATCTAAAGGGAAAGTCAACCTTATAGGCCAGTGACAATTGAATATAAGCACTTAGAGAAATTATTTTTAAAATTTTGGGAACCCAGAAAGTATGAACGAAGGTTCTTGTTTGCAGCTTGAGGACCTGGGTGGAAGTGACAGCGTTCGTGAAACAGGAGATCCAGGAGGAAAGGCAGATTTGGTTGGACAATGAGACAGGCTGGTGTGCAAGTGCAGTAAAAAATTCAGTTTTGGATGTTTTTAGTTAGAATTTTCTGCAGGATGTTACATTTTCTAGGCAATTTGTAGATTTTTACACTGCTTTATAAAAAGCTCTATCCCCAGTTAGTAGCTTTGAATTCTTCAGTGTTTACGGGAGGTCATATTCTTGAATTAGGGGTTCTGCATTACCTTACCAAAGATGACTCTAGCAGTAGAGAGGCCAACAAGGAAAAAGATCTGCTGCTCTGGGTGTCTAAAAGATCCCTTCATCTTAGTGCTTATGGGACTGCCTCATTCTTCATGATGGCTGTAGAGCATTCACTCCATCGACTGAATGTAACATGCTTTAGTAGCCCATGCCACTTTTCCTGTTATGTCAGTGCTGAAGTACACAATACATACATGTAAATACATCATCTCCCACATTTCCAAATTGTTCTCCATTAACGTTTTATTGGCATATACTTCCACCAACAAGATTTTAGTGTGTCTGTTTCCTTATACACTCAACAGTACAGAGTGCTTCTAGAGTTTATCTGATTGCTGAAAATGTTATTTTATTCTGATTTTTAACTTATATTTCTCCTATAGAGTTTGGGCATGTTTTCATGTGAATGACATTTGTAATTCTTTTTCTGAGAGCTCACTGTTCCTATATGCTACCTATTTTCCTATTATATGGTTACTGTTTTATTATTGATATGTGGGAGCTTTAGAGACATTAAGGAAATTGGCACTTGATGACTTACACTGTTGCTTTTAAGCTTGCTGTTTGTCCTTTGACTTTGCTTACCGTATTCTGCCATGAGGGAATGTTTTATATTTATGTGATGGGATTATATCTAATTTTAAAAATTGCTTTCAAATTTTGTGTTATACTCAAAATATTTCAGATATTACATTTATCATATTCTGAATGCCCATTATGTGTTTGGATCTATCTTGGGAATTCCAGTTACATTTTATTGATCTGTTTGTCTGCTCATCATTCTAGCTTTAAAGAAAATTTGTTCTAGTCTCTGAAAGGGCAGTCAATCCACCCTCATTACAAATTTCTTGGCCATCTCACATGTTTATAGTTCTCTATTAATTTTTAAATTAATTTTTTGTTTTGACAAAGCCTATTGACATTTTTATTGCATGGACTTAATGATTAAAATAAGGAGAAATGAACATCTTTATGATTCTAAGTCTTCCTATCCAAGAATGGTGTGCTTTTCCATTTATTCAAGTGAAGCTTTTTGAGAGGGGTATCTGTTTTGGACAGTTACGTAAACCTCTGTTTTTATTACAGCCGTTGCACATTTTTTGAGTCCATTTATTATAGTTCCTAGCGTTACTATAACTAATACATAAGATTTAACAAAAAACTAAAAAGCCAGTATTTGTGTAACCACCCTGGGCAAAAGTAGAATATTATCAGCCCACAAACATTCTCTGTCTGTCACTGTTGTAACCTGTTCTCTCCTTTCATAGGCAATATTCTAATTACTTCAGTGGTAATCACTTTCATGTTCTTCATAATTTTATCAATGTTGTAGGTATTCCTAGACAAATCGTTTATTACTTGCTTTATGGAACTTCTGTGAGATGGGTTTATATGTTATAATGTATTCTTCTGAATTGATTTAAGAGATGTATGGTTTCTTCTGCACAACATTATGTGTTGAATTCAGTTCATATTTTTGTAAGATGTTATAACTCCTTCACTTTAATTGTTCTATGTAGTTTCTCATTGTGTGGATATACCACTATATATTAGCCATTTTGCTGTTAATTTTTTTTTCTCATTTGGCTATGATGAACAACATTGTGTTGAATATTCTTGTACATGTATCTCCTACCCCATGCTGGACATGTGGGTATTGGAGTGGTTGGTCACAGATAGGACTCTTTTCAATCCTGTAAGGAAATACTGAGGTTTTCTCTAAAGCAGTGTTTGGCTATGTGTCAGAAATCTCATTGTTCTACATCATAGTCTGTCTTGGTATTGTGAGACTTAAAAATTTTGGCAATCTGGTGGGGGTGTAATCATGTCTAATTTCTGTTTAATTTGTATGTTAAAGATTTTTAAAGTGGTTCTTTGCTTTGCCTTTGGGCCCTTTGCTCTCTAGTTGACTTTGAGGTTAGTTTGTGGCCAAGAACTTTGTTGATGAGGACACTTGTTTTCTAAACATAGCTACATAGAGTTTTGCCTGTGAAATTTTCAAAGAATTCATGGTCCCATTTCAAACTTGGAGAATAAAAAGGTTTGGAGCTAGTATCCCAGAATCTATTTCTAACTAGCTGTCTGACTGATTATTACACAGCTAGACACAGACAGACTCCAGCACAGCGCCCTTGAAACTGAAGGTTGTTCTGTCTATACTATTTGTTCCAAGTCTGTTTTGTATTTAGCACTTAAAACACACCTGTATTTGTAATAGTCACATACAAGTGCTCATGGCCCCATATGGCTAGCGGCTATTATATTGAACAGTGCAGATCTGTTTAGAAAATTGCTCAATGATCAGAGTGTATAGTATGGTATGCAGTTTGAACTTTGATATGCAATTTGATCTTTGATACCTGATGCCTCCCCACTCCCTTCCCATCAAAGCAGGGCCTCACAGAGACTGACCATTCACCATTCACCTTGGGAGGGAGTAGTTAAAAACGTAAGTATGTTATCCAAAATCCATTTATATTATTAAAAAGATAACACTAGAACATATTTTGTATTCCATCAGTAGAGAGGTGGATATAACGATTTTCTTTTTTTTTTTTTTTTTGGCTGCTTTTATTGATTTGTTGAAGATTGTAATCACTTTGAGCTATCTTGAAACTTAAAGCGTTTTTAGTTTAAATTACGTTAATTTTTGGTTTCTTGTAGAATGCTTAATTCTGATGTAGAGTTAATTTACAAGCTTTTCTTGGGCATATGTGACAATTGTTGGGCATGTGGCTAGAGGCTATCATATTGAACAGTGATACACTTTCATTGTGGTCAGAAAATTGCTCAATTATGTATAAGTGTATGGTTTGATACAGATTTTGAACATGTCAGAAACTCCCTTCTCATGTTTCTGTAAGCGATTAAGCATAAAAAGGTAGAGAAAATATACAATTTATTATAGAGACAGCATGTGAATTTGTGAGTAATGTTTTTACATTTTCTCAGCCACACTTTAAGCACCCTTAGTAAAAATAAGAAAATGGTAAGATCAGGTGCAGCTTTGGAGCTAAAAGGAAAAATGTGTAAGATGGAGAGCCCAGAGGTTGAGGTCACAAATCTGCCATATTTGCTGTTTCCTTTTAAAGTGGAGATAGCACTGATCTCACATGAGCGTTGAGGATAACTTAGATTTTGTGAAATGTAATAACATTTATTATAAACTTATATATATATATTTATATATATATATTATACACACGCACACACACACACACGTGTATATATATATATAAAACCCATACCTTTTTGTCAGTCTTCAGGGCAAAAAACTTCCCTTTCAGTTTTTGGAGGCACACTCTCCTGTGTTCTTTCTCACTGTTTCTGTCTCTCCTGCATGCATTTCCTCCTCAGGCCTTCCCCACCCATAAAAGGATGATTAAGATATTTTGTTTGGGAAAGTTTCACGTTGAAGACCTTTCAGAACAGTTATTTGAATGTCTGGGTGTTTATATCTTCCCATCTTTTCTGGTGATGTAACAGTTTTGACTTCTCCATCTGAATTTCCTACAGAATTTTTTCTTGCTATGATTGATGCTGCTCCCTCTTCCTAGAGCCACTGCCATGGTCTGGCTGTCCTTATCCTTCATAGCTCAGTTATAAGGCTCAGTGCCAGGTATGCTTTTGGGAGCCCCTTCTGCCACCAACCTGCCACCAACCCGCCACCAACTTGCCACCAAGCCACCTCCTGTCAGGGAAATTGGCTGCTTCCTCCTCTGGGTTGCTCCTATGTCTTTGCCTTACCTAGCATTTAATAAGTTGCACTCCATCTTTGTAACTGTGACTTTCTCCCCTTGTTCTTTCAGAACTACATATTCATATCTCCTGTACAGTTATCTGGTAGTTACTGGATAAATGTATGACAAGCTTCATGACTTTAGATAGGTCACTTATGCACTGAGACCTAGTCTCCTGATCCATAATATGTGGCTTTCTGCCTCTTGGCTGTCACTAAGGTCATCAGTAAAGTTGCAGTTGCCAAATCAGATGACGGGGTTTGGACTTTCTGTCCTGTGACATTAGACAGTGACCGCTGCTTCCTGACCTCCCACCCCCCAGTTCTACTCATTGTTACACTTCTTAGAAGATTGATCCCCTGTTACTCTTGGTACTTGGCCTTGGATGTGTCCTTTGCAGGTCTTTAGGATTTTGCCTGACATCTTGTCTTTCCATAGCTTTCCTTCAGCTGTGTCCATTAATTCCAGATTCACATCTGTCTTGATGGCTCCAGACCAGTCTTCCCAAAATGCATGTGGAGTGTGCACACATGTCCCTGGGTGCACTCAAGCTAAGCATACCCAAGGTGGAATTCATTCTTCCCCTGGAACTACTCTCTCTCCCTGCATTTCCCAATCTTGATTAGGGTTGTCATCATCCATGAACGTTGCCATTTCTTAATCCCCCCTCATCTGGTGACCAGTCCTGACAGGTCCAGTCCCAAGTACTCATTGAATTGGTCCTTTCTTCCATCCTCCAGCAGCTCCAGGCCTCCTCCTATTTTTTTTTTTAATATTTTAGTGCACTTTAGTTTCTGGGGTACATGTGCAAAACATTCAGGATTGTTGCATAGGTACATACGTGGCGATGTGGTTTGCTGCCTTCTTTTCTCAAGGGGACTGGAATGGCAGCCTCCTGACCTGCTGCTTCTACACACTCTGTGTCCTGTTTCTTCCTTTGTGGAAGCAGAAGGCCAGTCACATCACTTTCTTATTTTAAAAATCTTCAATGGTTTTGTCATCATTATGGACTCAAATGCCTTAGTGTGGCATACAAAGCCCCTCACTTCTGAACCATCCACCTTCCACCTCATCTTCCAAGATCCCTTCCCACGGTGCTCATTTGCACTATCATGGCCAAGTGCTTCCTTCATTAGAATGCCCTTTCCGTTACTGTCCAACACAGTGGTTCTCACACGTTGAGGATTATGAGAAACCTGTGTTTTATTTTTTAATATTATACTTTTGGGCCTATTCCCCCCAAAGTTTTGATTCAGTATCTGGAATGAGGCCTGTTGTCATTTTCTTTATCTGAAAGGTGACAACGTTGAAAAGAGGTGATTGCAAAAAATTTTATGAAATTCTACACATATGTTGTCCTAGAATGCTTCTAAGTAATTACACTTTGTTTTGTAGTATAAAACAAAAATTGAAAGTGGGAGGGAAAGCAGCTCCTTCAGTGGTTGTGGAGATCAGCTGGAGTGGAACCTGCTGCTCTGACCCAGTTTGCTCACCACCATGCACTCTTTCAGGCTTTCCTTAGTGAGACAGTTTCACTCTGTTGCCCAGGCTGGAGTGCAGGGGCATGATCCTGGCTCACTGCAATTTCCACCTCCCAGGTTCAAGGAATTCTCATGCCTCAGCATCCCAGGTCACTGGGATTACAGGCACGTGCCATCATGCCCAGCTAATTTTTGTATTAGTAGAGATGGGGTTTCTCCATTTTGGCCAGACTGGTCTGGAGCACCTGACCTGATGTAATATGCCTGCCTCAGCCTCCCAAAGTGTTGGAACTGGAAGTGTGAGCCACCATGGCCAGCCCTTTGTGGTGTCTTAAAGGACTTTCTGTATAACCTTTAAAAAGGAACTGTAATGTTGGATTGAGTCTCTTCTGTATATGCTTGTGTTTTCTGTTATATTTTAAAGTCATCCTGAGCTAGGTAAGGCTGGGAGTCATGCATGTTTAGATTTCCCATGTTTGCCCAAAGTAGATGCTCAGTAAATTTTTGTTAATTAAGAGCTAATTGGAAGCAAAAGAAGAGATATTTTGAAACAAAGTTTTTAAATAACCAAAATGGAAACTCACAAATGACAGGTAAAGAATTCAAAACATGGGTTGCAAAGAAGCTCCGTGAGATCAGAACAAAGTTGAAAATCAACACAAAGAAACTTCTAAACCTATCCAGGAAATGAAGGAAGAGATAAACGTCTTAAGAAGATATTAGAGCTTCTGAAATTGAAAACCTCACTCAATGAATTTCAAAATGTAATTGAAATATTTCTCAATAGACTGGACCAAGCAGAAGGAAGAATTTCAGAGCTTGAAGGCCAATTTTGTTAACTAACCCAGTAAGACAAAAATGAAAAGAAATTGTAATAAATTAACAAAACCTTCCAGAAATAGGGGATTATGTAAAGTGAGCAAATGTATGAATTATTGGCATTCCTGCAAGAGAGGAGAAAAAGCAGACAACCTGGAGAGTATATTTGAGGGAATAATTCAATCATGCTAGAGGGTAAGCATCCAGATACAAGAAATCCAGAAGACACTTGGAAGATACTATACAAAATGAACATCACCAAGGCATATTATCACCAGACTTTGCCATGGCAATCAATGCTAAAGAAAAAAATCATAAAGACAGCTTGAGAAAAAAGGCAAGTCACCTATAAAGGGGGAACCCCAGCAGGCTGATAGTAGACTTCTCAGCAGAAACTTTAGAAGCCAGGGCAGATTAGGGACCTATTTTCAGCATTCTTGAAGAAAATAAATTCCAGCCAGGTATTTCCTATCCCACAAGACTAAACTTCATAATTGAAGGAGAAAGACAAATATTTCTAGACAAGCAAGCACTAAGAGAAATCATTACCACCCCAGCAGCTTTGCAAGAAATCCTTGAGAGTTCTAAACATAGAAACAAAAGAACAATACCTTCTACCACAAAAACACATAAGCACATAGCCTGCAGACTCTATAAAGCAACCACACAATTCAAATCAGCCAGCTAACAACTACATGATAGGATCAAAAGCTCACATATTAATATTAACTTTGAATGTAAATGGCCTAAATGCCTCACTTGAAAGGCACAGAGTGATGAGTCAAACTAATACCTGTCCATCTACTGTCTTCAAGAGACCCATCTCAAACATGACATCCATCTCAAACATGACAGAGGCTCTAAGTCAATGGCTAGAGAAGGATCTACCACATAATCAGAAAACAGAAAACAGCCAGGGGGATCACTATTCTTAGGTAAGATAAAATGGATCGTAAATCAGCAACAATAAAAAAGGGCAGAGAAGAGCGTTACATAATGATAAAGGGTTTAATTCAACAGAAGACTTAAGTATCTTAAATACATTCACAGGCAACTTTGGAGTACCAAGTTTCATAAAACAAGTACTTCCAGACTTACAGAAAGGCTCAGCCACACAGTAGTAGTGGGGGACTCAACACCCAGTGAAAGCACTAGACAGACTGAGGCAGAAAACTAAGAAATGCCAAACTTAGATAGCTGGACTTAATGGACATGTACAGAATGCTCCACTTATCACCCATAGAATATGCAATCTTCTCATCTGCACAAGGAATATACTCCAAGATTGACTGCATGCTCAACCATAAAGCAAGTTGGAATAAAATCAGAAAACCAAAAATCATAGCAGCCATTCTCTCGGTCCATAGTGGAATAAAAATAGATACCGATATCAAGAATACCTCTGAAAACCACACACTTACATGGAAATTAAACTCATTGTTTCTGAATGACTTTCAGACAAACAGAGAAATCATGGCAGAAATATAAAAATGATTTGAAATACATGACAACAGAGACACAACATGTCAAAATCTCTGGGGTACAGCAAAAACAGTGTTAAGAGTAAAGTACATAGCACTAAACACCTCTCTGAAAAAGTTAAATCTCAAATCAACACTCTAACGTGACGCCTAGAGGAACTAGAAAAACAAGAACACACTAAGCCCAAAGCTAGCAGAAAAAAACAAAAGTAAAGCCACAGCTGAAAGGAATGAAGTTAAGACCCCCAAATCCTGTCAAAGACTCAACCAAAAGTTTGTTCTTTGAAAGGATAAAGTGGATCGATAGATTGCTAGCTATATTAACAAAAAAAATTTTTTTTAATCCAAATAAGCACAATAGGAAACAACAGAGGTGACATTTCAACTAATTCCATAGAAATGTAAAAAGATCCTCTGTGACTATAAAGAGTACCTCTATGCACACAAACTAGAACATGTAGAGGAAATGGATAAATGCCTGGAAATACACAGTCTCCCAAGACTGAATTAGGAAGAAGCTGAAACACTGAACAGAGCATTGAGTTCCAAAATTGAATTTGTAATGAAAATTCTGTCGAACAACAAAACACAACTGGACCAGATGGATTTACAGCCGAATTCTACCTGAGGTGTAAAGAAGAACTGGCATGTCCTTCACATGTACCCCCAAACCTAAAATGCAATAAAAAAATTAAAAAAAAAAAAAAAAAGAACTGGTACCAATATTCTGCTGACACTACTTTAAAAAAAAAAATTTGAGGAGAAACCTGTCCCTAACTCATTTTATAAAGCCAGCATCACTCTGATACCAAAACCTGGCAAAGACACTGAAGAAAGAAATCAGGCCAGTATTCCTGATAAACATAGACGTAAAAGTCCTCCACAAAATACTAGCAAACCAAATTTCAACAGCACATCAAAAATTTAATTCATCATGATCAAGTAGGCTTTATTCCTCAGATGCAAGGATGTCTTGACTTAAGCAAATCAGTAAATAGGATTCACCACATAAGTAGAATTAAAAACAAAAACTATGTGGCCATTTCAGGAGATGTGTCAAAACTTTCAATGAAATGTAAGATTCCATCATGGTAAAATCACTCAAGAAACAAGGTATCAAAGGAACATACTTAAAAATACTAGGAACCATCTATGGCAAACCGACAACCAACACTATATTGAATGGGCAGAAACTGGAAGCATTCCCTCTTGAGAATAGGACCAAGACAAGGATGTCACTCTAACTGCTCCTATTCAACATAGTATTGGAAGTGCTAGCCACAGCAATTAGCTAAGAGAAAGAAAAGGCATCCAAATAGGAAAATAAGTCAAACTATTGTTCTTTGCTGTTGATATGATTGTATAGTTAGGGAACCTAAGGACTCTGCCAAAAGGTCATTAAAATTGATAAATGGTTTTAGCAAGATTTCAAGATATAAAACGAATGTATAAAAATCAACAGCAGGCAGGGCACAGTGGCTTACACCTGTAATGTCAGCACTTTGGGAGGCCGAAGCAGGTGGATCACAAGGTCAGGAGTTCAAGACAAGCCTGGTCAACATAGTGAAAGCCCATATGTACTAAAAATACAAAAATTAGCTGGGCATGGTGGCACATGTCTTTAGTCCCAGCTACTCAGGAGGCTGAGGCAGGAGCATTGTTTGAACCTGGGAGGCAGAGGCTGCCGTGAGCCAAGATGGCACCACTGCACTCCAGCCTGAACTACAGAGCAAGACTCCATCTCAAAAAACATTTCTGTATATAAATAATGTTCAAGCTGGGAGCCAAATAAAGTACATAATGCCATTTACAATAGCCACACAGACAACAAAGCTATGAATATATTTAATGAAGGAGGTAAAAGAGCTCTACAGGGAGAACTATAAAACACTGCTAAAATAAATCACAGATGACACAAAGGGAAAAACTCTCAGCTCGTGGATTGGAAGAGTCACTATTACTCAAATGGCAATGCTACCCAAAGCAATCTACAGATTCAACACTATTCCTGTCAAACTACCAATGTCATTTTTCAGAGAATTGGGGAAAAAAACTAAAATGTAAATGGAACCAAAAAAGAGTTAAAGCAATCCTAAGCAAAATGAACAAAGTCAGAGGCATAACATTACTGGACTTCAGACTATATTATAAGGATACAGTAAGCAAAACAGCATGACATTGGTACAAAAAACAAATAGACCAGTGAAACAACAGAGAACCTGGAAATCTACACATCTACAACTGTCTTCAAAAAAATTGGAAAAACAAGCAGTGGGATAAAGGACTCCCTATTCAATAAATGGTTCTGAGATAACTGGTCAGCCGTCTGCAGAAGAATGAAACTGGACACCCACCTTTCACCATGTGCAAAAAATGAGATAGCCTCTATCAAGAATGTCCAACTGTCTGTTGAAGCTTTGAAACCAGGCATTGACTTCTCTTTGCTAGCTAGGAAATATCTGAATGGCCTCTTCCAATAGGAGGCTGTTTGATCTACGTTGAAAATCTGTTGTTTGGTGTAGTCACCTTCATCTGTGATCTTAGATCTTCTGGATAACTTGCTGCAGCTTCTACCTCAGCACTTGGTGCTTAACCTTGCATTTTTTCCGTAAATGTCATGAACAGCATCTGTTAGCTTCAAAATTTTCTTCTGCAGTTTCAGCTCTCTCAGCCTTAATAGAATTGAACAGAGTTAGGGTCTTGATCTGGTTTAGGCTTTAGCTTAAGGGAATGTTGTGGCTGGTTTGAGCTTCTATCCAGATGGTTAAACTTCATTTTAGCAATAAGGCTGTTTTGCTTTCTTACCTTTTGTGTGTTCAGTGGAATAGCACTTTTAATCTTCTCCAAGAACTTTTTCTTTTGCATTCACAGCATGACTAGTGGTACAAGGGGCTTAGCTTTCAGCCTGTCTGTGCTTTTGGCATGCCTTCCTCACCAAGCTTAATGATTTTTAGCTTTTGATTTAACATGAGACCTGTGACTTTTCCTTTCACTTGAACACATAGGGGTGATTTTAGAGTTATTAATCGACCGAATTTTAATGATTGCTGTGTCTCAGGGAATGGGGAGACACCAAAAGAGGGAGAGAGATGGGAACTGGCTGGCCAGAGCAGTTGGAACACACACAACATGTATCAGTTAAGTTTGCTATCTTATGTGGGCACGGTTTGTGGTACGCCTAAATAATTACAGTCATAACATCAAAGATTGCTGGTCACAGACTACAACAGGCATAATGGTAAAAATTGGAAATATCGTGAGAATTATCAAAATGTGACTCAGAAACATGAAATAAACAGATACAATTGGAAAAATTGTGCTAAGAGTCTGACACAATGCAGGGTTGCCACAAACCTTCAAGTTGGAAAAAACTCAGCATCTGCAAAACACAATGTGATAAAATGAGTTACGCTTGTATTACTATTTTTATTATTTTCTATTTGTTCTTTGATTTAAAAAAACTATAATATGCAAGTTTCTTTTAAGTGAGAATTAATGTATTTTTTAATTTATTCTTGATAACAGTATAGGATAATGGAATAGAGCTTAAACTGTGAAGTCTGACCTGTATTCCAGTGTCGGTGTGTGGGTCTGGTGGCTATATGACTTTGCATATTATAGGCTTCATCTGTGAAACAGAACCCATGATAACTGTGAGGACTAAAATCCACAAAACTACAGAATGCACGTGGCACAAAAGCTAGTCATTCTGAACATAGAACGTTACTCAGGGCCAGCTGTCTGTTATCACCCAGTTGGTAATTCAGTTTGGAAAACTTTTGTGTTTTAGTCTCTTTCAGTGTTTATCATGCAATATTGAAGGAACCTAGTTATGTCTTTCTCTCTAGTCTGGAAATTCTGAGGGCAGACTATCTTATTTACTCTTGTATTTCTAGTGTTCTGTGTAGTGCCTTTCAGAAAGTAGATAATTCAGCAAAGATTAGTTGAACAGCTGAAGAGATGTTTTTCAACCTTTGTTAAACCTGTACTCTTTTCTGCTAAAAATATTATACCTGCCTTTAGTGCGACTTCAAATTTAAAATAAGTAAAAAGTGACATCTAAAGACAAACTGATGTTTTGTGATCCAGCATTGTTTTATTTTCAAAGTGCTTATTCAATAGCTTAAAAGATTATGATGCACAGCCAGTGGGGTTTCATTCTACCTGACTCCATTCCTTGGAGAATCAGCCAGTGGATAAATTGCCCAGAAACAACTTTGAGTTTTGGCATCAGTTACAATACTGACTAGTACACACCTTTAAGTTTCCTCAACTCTGAAATGATGAAATCTGGATTATAATGGACTTTTAAGACATTGCTCTTTAATTTTTACCCTACTACTAATACTTAATCGTTGAGTGCTTACTGTGTGCCAACTAACCCAGTCAACACTTTTCATGTATCGTGTCTTAAATCTGAGAAATCTTAAGGTGACTACTATGTTTATTACAGGCGTTTTACCAAAGAGAACAAGCAGCGAAGCTCAGGACAGTAAACTCTGAAGAGTATCACCAGCATAGTCACTGAGTAGAAAACAATTTGATGCCTGTTGTGGAGGTCAGATTCTCTATCTATTGCTAAACTTAGATTGTTGCAATAACAAAGACTTACACAGAATGAGGCCGTGCAGACATTAGGCTGCACCCCAAAGATGGCCAAACCTATCACCTGAGTGGTGACACTAGGAGAAGGGGGCACCGCTTAAGGTGAAATAAAGAACCAAAGCAGTTTGAGAAATAAGACCCTTAGCTTCTAAAGTCGAGACCTGTCCCTCATGTTCCAAGAAATTCACCTGTAGCAAAGGAAAATGTTTCCTCCAGGAGTCCTCAAAAATATTTTTTCCTTCTTTAAGATAAGTACCTGTAATGAGTTCTATCAATTTAGAAAGCCCTTAAAGGTATTTTAGCAGTCTTGTCCACATTTTCTTTTTTCTCCTCCTCCTCCACCCCCTCCTCTTCCACCTCCTCCTCCTCCATCCCCTCCTCCTCCA
>PVKV010036733.1:0-15440 GCA_004027835.1 Alouatta palliata
TGAAAAGTCAGGAAACTGAAATATGCCATAGATGTAAAAATCACTTCATCAGGTACATAACTTCCTTCGAATATATTTTTCTATTATCCATCCATGCTAGACAGCTACTAAATGCAATTTTTATTAAAGCAAAACCTTCATTTGAATTTCTCTTCTTGAATTATCAATATAGGATGGGCCACCTCTCCTACATTGGGAAACTCCTTTCCTCTCCCTACTGCTTGCTCTCTCTCTCTCTCTCTCTCTCTCTCTCTCTCTCTCTCTCTCTCTCTCTCTGCTGACCCTGGCAGTATCCCCAACTCAGCTGCAGCACCTTCCATATGCCCTGTTCTTTCTAATCACAAGTAGGAGAATGGTGTGGCAAACTTTCCACAACTCTGTATTGCTTATTCAATGATAGTTACACTAATCATCCCTCAAACTTAATTCAATCACCTGCCCTTGGATTGGTGGATGGGGTTGCTGTGCCTGAAGGCTGGTGTTGGATGAGACTTGGAGGGTAAGGATTGCATGTACTTGGAGGGTGGGAGTTGGGAGTGTCTAGAGGATGAGGGGATAGGTGAGACTGGTGGATAGGGGTGGATGAGTCTGGGTTGGTGAACCATACAGAGACTCTGGTCTCAGAATCCCAGGCTGGGGAAGGAATGAAACCTTGCCTTGAGTGGGGGAAATACTCCTCAAGACCAATCAAGCTTGCAGCTGAAGCTGTTCTGCAGTGTGAGACCTCATTGGCAGGAGATTAAGACTGTGTTATCTCTCTCTTAACAATTTCTCTGCTTGTATTCTACCTTCACCTTCCCTCTCTATTCTCTTTCCAGGATTTAAAGGACAAGTGCAGAAGTATGTATAAGATTAATTCCCCAATGAGTTATTAAAATACTATTTATAAATTGGGTGCAAGCAGTAGTTTGCTGTCTTGGAGATGCTCCCATGAAAATAAATAGAATCTCAAACCATGAGTATATCATGGTTTATTATTTTAGAAAAATGTAACTCAAATTCCAGATCATGTAGCTGGGGGCAGATTCTGCTGTTAGTCTCCTAAGGTTGGCTTGGGGGTTTTCTGGTCATGTGGTGGGTGGTGAAGGTGGGTGTCCATTGCAAGTAAGGAGGGTCTGAGAAACTGTTCTCTCTGGAGGTTGCAGTGGTCCCATGAGCAGTTATGAGCTCTGGTCTGCTTTGCTATGGCTACCTGCTCATTCTCTGACACTGTTATTGATGTGTACTAAGTGTATGTTCAGTTGTTTTTAGGGTTGAGGCCAGTGTGGGCTGGTTCAAAGAAGCACCTAGGAATGGGACTGAACTCCTGCATTTGACTTAGTGCAATCTTGTCAGTCTTGTGTAAAATCCAAGCACAGGTAACTTATTTGAAGTTCTGTTTACATAAAAAGAATCTGCAATAAACTAAGCTATAATTAAATGTAAAACATTTACAAATTTTAAAATATGTGATATGCTCACCTTTCTTCAAAAAAAGGCTATTCAAAAAACAAACTTCTCATTTTTTGTGTATGAGAAAATAATTTCATCTGTGTTAGTCCATTTGTGTTGCCATAAAGGAATATCTGAGGCTGGGTAATTTACAAAGAAAAGAGGTTTATTTGGTTCACATATCTGTAAGCTGTATGAGCATGGCACTGGCATCTGCTTCTATTGAGAGATTCAGGAAGCTTCCACTCATCATGAAAGGTGAAGGGGAACCAGCATGCAGATTACATGATGAGAGAAGAGGCAAGAGGGGGTGGGCAGAGGTGTCAGGCTCTTTTTAACCACTGGGTTTTGCAGGAATTAATAGAGCAAGAATCATTACCACGAGGATGATGCCAAGCTATTCACGAGGGATCCAGCCCATGGCCCAAACACTTCTCATTAGGTCCCATTGCAACATTGGGAATTACATGTCAATTTGAGACATGACCAAATAAAACAAACCATATTCAAATCATAGCATCTTCTTGCCAGCCATCCTGCACTTTATACACCTGTGGGTAATTGGACCCTATGGATAATTGGAACATACATCTGCCTCTTCCCACTATCAAGCCCTTATGTACACCATCCCAGAAGGCCTTTTGTTTTCTCCTCTACTCTGCATGTTCAAACATGCATGACGTGAAAGATGCAGCCCATCCCTGTCTCTTTTTTGTAGCCTTCCTGACTTCCTTTGTCACAGAGGTTCTCTCTTTGTCTTGTATTGTTCAAAGCCTATGTTCTGTCCATGAACACATCCTGCCTGCAATTATATGGTGTGCTTTAAGAGATCTTAGATGGACATTACTGGAGAAATGCATTTTGCTCACATATTGATCCTTCATAGTGAATAACACAGAGCCTTTATACAATAGTCGGTAATTTGTGGTAGTAGTGTTGTTGATGGTGGAGAGAATGAACCCAAAACCTTATGAAGCCATTTTTGACATACCTATCATACATTGAAGAAAACTGATGTTGATGACATTTCTAGCTGGAGGTCAGAAAAAAGCTTACATTGGTGCAGTAAAAAATAGAATGATAATCTCTCAGTAGGACTTTCAAATTTTAAAAGGAATTTCCTGTTATTTTAACAAGTAGTTGGAATATAGATTATCACCCTTGTTTGACTGGAGAAATAATTGCAGCATGACATCAAATAGTGGGTTAGATAGGAAGCTGGACACAGCATCCACAGGGAGCTCAGCAGTTTGCAAACTTATGTGCAACTGACAGGTACCACAAGGACAGCCCTGGAGAGTCTGATTGAGTGAGTCAAGGATGAGATCCTAGGAATTCGCATCTACAATGAGCTTCTCGGTTGATTCTGATGCCAACTATAGCTGAAGTGCACTTAGAGACACTAAGCAGTGGGGGCTCTTTCATCTGTCCTCTCAGGGGACTTCCTTCCAGCATGACATCAGTTTTTTGTGGTAAGTGATGCAAAATAGGGATTCAGAGCAAACCCTTTCCCTCAGTCGAGTGCTGAACAAAAGAACACCTACAAGCCATCAGCACAGCCTGGCCATCTGGGAGAAAGAGAGCTGAACTTTGCTGTGCATGTTTGGAACTCTTCTCTAGGGTTTCCCTGTGCATGAGCCTTGCTCATTAGGTCTTCAGTCTCCTAAAACGCAGCCCCTGCTTCTCTCACCTTGGTTCAGATACTTCCTGACTCATAACTTAAAGCATTCTTTTGACTTGGTCCTCTTATCTACCTAGATCACTGATATCTGATGCTCATAACACATATACTAGAAACCCAGAATTAGGATTCATACACTTGCCCTCATAAAGGCATGGCTCTGGCCATCTGAACCAATTCCTTCTCACCTCAGACACACTCAGCCCTCTAACAACCCATGCATCTCACAGGCCTTGCCTCACTCAGCACCCCTTCCAAATTTACCAACACACAAATGTGCTTCCACCTTGAGTTGTCGCGACTAAGTCATTGGAACTTTATGATCGCAAAACAGGTATGCAAATAAATGCAAATTGAGCAGCATCTGCTGAATCTCTAGGGTACTCATCATTACATAAATGACCAAGGTATTGACTCAAAAAGAAAAGATGCCTGTCGCCGTCTCCTGGAATGCTCCTTAGCAGAAACTTTTGCCTTCAAGAAGATCGAAAGCAAAATCCATGCCCCAAGGGAAGTAATATAACTATAGATATGTAGGGAAGCATCAGAAAATCTCATTACTTAAACGTTTATTTTTATCTATTGATGCAAGTGAACAGTAGCAGGATTTCAAAGGGAGGCAGGACAAGCAGGGAGGCTGATAGTTTTGTTGATTTTTACATATACTTTTTTCATATATAACCAGCTGTGTTTTTATTTTTCAGTACTTATATACATTCTCTCAAAGGTACTGACAAACAACACAATTGTATGGCAGGCAAAACGACACAATCTCTCTGAGTCTTTATATTGGCTTTGTTGACAGGTAGTGGATAACATTTCAACGACTGGTCATCTCCAAAACGCAGGTGCCAAGTATTCAGTGGCATGTGCTTTGTAGCTACTGGGGATGGTAAGAGCCCAGCACACCTATAAGCCATTCCAGGAAGCGCCTTCCCTGGGCGTGCAGCCTCCTCTCCTGGGCATCCCGTGTAACCGCCTCCACCAAGTACCTGTGTGGCTGCAGCTGAACAGTGCCAACATTGCGGCTCCCAGGCCGGACATGGGAATGCGCATGCACAAGCAGCCTGTCACAGGCGACCACGCGGAGCTGGGGCTCGCATCACAGTGACCACTACCGTTGCCTGGGAAACGGTCACAGCGGCTTGGCTAAGCAGGAGCCCTCTGTCAGTGCCTCTGCAGTGGGCAATGGCCCCTGCTCTTCTGACAATCGTCGCCAGGGTCCCGTGATTTTAGGAATGAGGCAGGAATCAAGCAGGTGAGAAAATGTCCTATGGAGCTTCAAGGATGCCCAGGGTGATCCCCAAGTATCCCCACAACACTTCAGTCCTGCCCAGACAGTATGAAGGTGCCTCTCGTTGAAAGCGGTCCCTGGTGGGATTCCCAGGTAAGTCCTCCCTGCATACTGCCAGGCTGCTCTCTCCCCGTGGAGCTTCCCGGCAGAGAGCAGAACCCCACAGCCTCAGGAGCTGCCGAGCAGTGTGTGTTTCCCTGTGAGTGTTGGATATCTCTGTGTGTATTTCCCTCTGTGTGTGTGTATGAGTGTACCTTTCTGTGTGTATATCTATGTGTGCGTGTGTGTAGGAGTGACATGCTGACCCAAGTGTGGCCAGTGCTCCCCAGCATGGTTTCACTGTAGTCCATCGACCTTCTGGTGTAAGTCTGCCTATGGCTCAGCTTGGGGGCTGAGGGACTCCATGCTCTTTGTTTTGCTTGTGGGTTCTAAAGCCTCAGTGTAGTGGCATCTAGCTCCCACCTGCAGATGTCCTAATCACCTGCCCATCCTGAGGCGCATCACTCCTAGAGAAAGAAAGCCATGCAACACACCCAAAACCGAACTCCTCCAAAGGCCTTTGATCCTGTGGCACATCTAGGGCTGGAAGGACCCTAACCCACCGGTCCTCAAGCCCCGGTGAGGGACTACACTGGCGTCCTGAAACTTATGTGTATTTGACCTACTTGGGATTCTTGCTAAAAGACAGATTGTCATTCGTGTGTCTGAGTCAGCCGGAAATTCTGTATTTCTAGTAGGCACTTAGGGGATGTCAATGCTTATGGGTCATGATTGACATTTCGAGGAGCAATTCTCCATATTGTTCTTTGAAAGTTAGAATTGCAGATGTAGGGTCTGCAATTAAAGACCTTTCATGGATATACTCTTCATTTTTCTTCCTAATTACATTAATAGGATAATTAAAACACACTGATTGGCAATATAAATCCAAACAGTGATATAGTTCATAAATTTACTCTTTTTGAATGACTAATTTAGGGGACTCTTGGTTGTTTAGGGACATACTAAATGGTATCCATTAGCCATTCTATTAAATAACAGTTGGCTTCGTATCAGGAAGAATTGAAATAACACTAATGTAAGAAAATAAGAATATATTTATACTATAATGTAACTGGGTTTAGAATTATTTTGTATCTACTCTAGCATGGAAATGTTCAGTGATCTCAACTGTCTGAGCAATTTTTGGGAGCAGTGCCTGCTTTCTCTTCCATGCTCTAAGGAATACTGGTCTGCATATGGAAATTGCAAAATCTACACAGAGGCTGTGCTGTGACTGGTGGAGATTTGTAACATATTGGCTGCAAATACTCATGTAGTTACAATTCTTTAAAACATTTGTATGCAATCTTTGAAAGGATAAAAATGTATTCTGAAATATAGGATGTAAATTTTAGCTGCATTAGTTTAAAACGGTCTTTTATATGGCATTCTAACTGGTTTTATGTTAGCTAGGACTTAGGATATGTGAAACCTTTTCATTCTGCTCTTGTTGGATTAAAAATTATTTCTTTCCATGAACATGAATGCATATGCATACATGTTGGCAAACGATGTGTGTAGTATGATCCCAGGTGGAGCATTTCAGCTAGAGAAGTCAAATGTGATAAGTTATGAAAACTTAAATACTCTCAGTAAATTATATGAACAGTTATGAAATGTTGAGAACATCCTTTGAGATAATTCTGTAGAAGTCACTTTTTCTGTTGGATACATGTTTATTTACAAGGAAAGTACTATAAAGCATATTTAATTTGTTACTTTTTATTTCCTGTGGCATAAATGGTAACCAAATGCAGTGGTCCAATATAGTATGAATTAGAAATAGGCAAGTTTTCCAGTACCTAATATAAGCAATAATGTTTAACAGAGGACATTTATTTTTATCAGTAATTAAATATTAGATATACATTTGTTATCAAGAGAACCAGAGGAGGAAAACAACGTTCATTCCTGAGGAAGTAAAACATGAGTTTGGAATAAGTTAAGCACTTGTACACAGTGTGAAGTTTGAGAAAATTTCTTATTTAAGATTGTTTCCCTTATATCTTTATTTTGTTTTGTTAGGTTTTATTTTATTTTCCCTGGTATGGAAGGAAAGAGTTCCTAGAAAGAGAAGACAAAGGCAGTCTGTGTTGCAAAGGAAGTCCAAAGCTGAAGATTGAAAAACTGAATATGCAAGTTTGCAAAAGAGCTGGAGACAAGGAAAATCTTTTCAGGTATGTTGGGTGCTAAAACCTTGTCCTTGGGGATTGAGATTCTATGTTTATTATTTACTTATCACAGAAAAAATATAAAAATAATTGCAGGATAGGCCCTTAAAATATGATGTAGTGGAAACAGTACTTCAGAAACAGATTTAATCCAATTATTAAACTCCCACACATGGTTATACTCTGGATTTAGATGTAAATAAGTGTGATAACTGATACAGGGAATGATTTTTCTCTTGACAAGAGACGTTGACAAGGAACTGTCTTTATAGGCCTTCAAAGTAATTTGATCAAAACACTTTGTAGGAAGATTATTATGTTGTATGTAAAAACAATAAAGTTACTAAGCTTTGTTAGCTTATTCTAAATGTTGAAATTTATAAGCAATAGTGAGAAGACATGTTTTATTGACAAGAACTTAATTAGCACTTACTTATTGCTTATCAAAACGCATGAGGTAAATGCTTCTCTGAAGAAATAAAGAAAGGTGAAAAGATGGCTGAGATAGATTTTATGTTTTGTTTTGTTTTGTTTTTCTTTATTTATTTCAGCTGGTACTTTTTTCTTTTAATCAGTCATAATGCTTACCAGGAATCTTAGCTGATGCAATATGCTGTTTTTTCCCAATGGTCCAGAAGAAATTGATCAAAGCTCTGTGTTGGGTGGGGGAGTGAGTGGGTGAACGAAAAGAGAGCTAATTTAAAAGAGGCATCAGACTTTCAAAAGACAGTGGCACAAAGGTTCTTAAAATTGTTACAGGGACTTTGAAGAGGAACCCGTTCTGATTTCTTAAAAAAATTACCTTCTGGTGAAGCCCTGTTAAATTAACATAGGACACAGAAATTAAATATTTCAGAAATAATAAACATTTTGAGAAAATGAATATATTAGTGTTGTTATATTTTTTAATGTTTACTTCAAAAATTATTTACTTCAAAAATCAGATATTTCTTTGAAAAAGAAACATATAGCTAAAACACATATATTATTATTGTTATCTTTTTAAGTATTTACTTCCAAATCATGTAATCTATTTCAGTTATTAAGAATATAATTTGACTTTATTTCAAAAGAATGGCATGAAGATTTGTATTTTATGAGGTTTTTCATACCACCAATGAGAAAGATCAAGTAAAAATTGTAGTACTGAAAGACGAAGTCCCTCAAAAAAATCTAAGAAAGTGTACAGTAATTGGCTAATGATTTTCAGATTGTTTAGGTAGTATGCCTTGGCAGCTATCCTTAAGATGAAGTTTCCTAAAATATAGGGCAATGTAGTAAGTAGTTCCAAGTTGAGGAGATACACATGAATTAGTCTGACTGCAGTGTAACTTTTGCAGTACTTCAAAAATGAAATCTCAAGCATAAGCCTAATAGAATGCAGTAAATGAAACATCAGCAATAAAGAAAAAAATAACAATCTTCTGTGATGACCAACAATTTAATTCTGGAAAATTCCTTTCCCATTGAGGATGGTGTTGAGGGTTATGATTGACGTGAAAGTGTAGTTAAAAATTTAGGGAGCTTGTGATCCGATTATTAATTATTTGAACCTGTATGAGTATCTACTGTGTCTTACTAATTTTCTTTTAAATATGAGTTTGATTGAGGACATTTTGCTGTAGGACTAATCCTATAGGTTTTTAGCCAGACTAATTTTTTTTTTAATACGAGAATGATTGAGGTCTTTTTGCTGTAGGACCTACGGTTTTCATCAGCAGTGAACCTGTTTTGTGCCAGAAATTTCACGAAGCTAAAGAAACTGGGAGGTGGCTGGGTGTAGGCCAGGTGGCAGGTAGGGATCCTGGTGTGGAGGTTGGGGCAGTTTGCACTTTGCCACATCCTCCTGGCTCCTCAGGCAGTAATCCCTGAAGGAGGTTTGGACTCCGTCACAGGTCTTTCTGTGGTTGCAGGTGGGATTTGCCTGTGCTGGGCTTTCTTGGGGGTTCTCAGCGGCATGCCTGCACATCCATCTCAGGCTTGGATTCATGCCAGAAAACTTCTGTGACACCCGCTCCACATGATCTCCCACGTGGAAGGCCAGTTCCAGGTGTTGCCACCTCTGCTGCTCAATGGACTTGCCTCCCTGTGGTTGTTCCCTCCTTTTCCAGACAGCAGTGCTGAGAAGCAGGAGTTCCTGGGCTTGGAGACTAACGCAGGGCCCCGTGGTGTGTGGCCAAGGCCAGAGGGGCAGTCAGCTCCTGGAGCTGGCGATCATTCTGTTGACACCCTCGAGGGTGTCAGGTATGTTTCTGTGGTCCAGCGACCCCTGCCACATCTCACCAAACTGAATCTCCAGTCGCATGGGACCTGATCCCTGCTCAAGCCATTGGATCCCAAATCCAATGTGAAGAACAGTCCCACTCATGGTCTGAAGCTCACTCCTCCTCCACCCAACAGAGCAGAAAAGTTGTCTCAAGGAGGTACTGAGGTTAGCACCGTCGACGTCCTTCACTGCTTGTGGTATGCAGCCTCCTTCCCTGGGAGCCACCTGTAATGGCCTCCACCAGGTACCTGTGTGGCAGCAGTTGGTCAGCACCAGTTGTGGCTCCCAGCCAGGCACACGAATGCACATGCGCAAGCAGCCAGTCACAAGCGCCAGCGCTAAGCAGAGGTCACAGTGACCGCCACTGTGGCCTGGGAAACAGTCACAGAGGCTTGGCTAAGCGGCCCTCTATGTCAGTGCCTCCGCTGTGGACAATGATCCCCCATCGTATGATTGTCGCCTTGGTTCTATGATTTTGGGACTCAGGCAGGCCAAAGCAGGCTCAGAAAAAGTCCCACTGAGCTTCAAGGATGCCCAGGGTGATCCCCAAGTATCTCCACGATGCTTCATTCCTGCCCAGATAGTGTGAAGGTGCCTTTCGTTGAAAGTGGTCTCAGTGGGATTCCAAGGTAAGGCCTCCATGCATATGCCAGGCTGCTCTCTCCCGTGGGACTTCCTGGCAGAGAGCAGAAACCCGCAGCCTCAGGAGCTGCCGAGCAGTGTGTGTTTCACTGTGAGTGTTGGATGTCTCCGTGTGTCTTTCTGTGTGTGTGTGTGTGTGTGCATGTACCTTTCTGTGTGTGTATCTGTGTGTGTGCATGTGTGTGGGAGCGACATGCAGACCCGAGTGTGGCCAGTGCACTCCTGGCAGATGATGCTTTAATATGGAAACAGGTGCCTGCATTTTAATGAGGTTGTAGCAGCCACCTGCGGAGCTCAAGTCTAGAAGGTATCATTAACAAGCATAGAGCAGCCCGACTTTGAACTTGAAAATCATTACAGAATTTGGACTTCAAATACTTCCCCAGAGACTTGTTGTTTTCTTTGTTGTTCTAATACAAAACTTTCTTCCAAATAAGTTTTTCTATTTTAAAAATGTCTAGAAGAAACCACAAAGTCCAGCGCTGTACTCTTCTGCGAGGTAAAGACTATGAAAATAGGTTGTTAATTGTGCAATTACATGCAATCCACTGGAAAGGCCACAGGGGACATGCACTTCGTGGTCTCTAAAAGAAAATTTGACATGAGTCTTTTGCCATATCAGCAAAGGACACATTTCTTTAAGTCAGACAAAAGTTCCATCACCCGAGTCCAAACGAAGAAACCCATCTCAAACCATGGAAAACAAAAGAAAGTGTCAGCTCTTTGAAAGCGGTCAGAGAGGAAAGCAAAGCCTCTTTTTGACAGTTTTTAGTTTGTGTTTAGTTTTATTTTACTTTCAGTTCTGGGATACATGTGCTGAATATGCAGGTTTGTTAGATAGGCATAGATGTGCCATGTTGGTTTGCTGGATGTCAACAAATGTATTCACCTGGAATACAGCTCACCATTCTCAGTTGTTCCTCCTGTGTTATTCCTGGGATCCAGAGCAAAGTCCCTCCTGGTATTCTTGATAGGAAATTTTTGTATACTCCATTTTTTTTTTCCATGAGAAGGTAGCATTCACTTAAGTGACATGGTTACTGATACTCATGTGGAACCAAACACTCCCAGGCTAACCTCACAATTCAAGTCCCCAGGGGTCCTGGGATATAAATCATCTTTAAGACAGCACACACACTGGCATCCTCTTACTGCACTTGTACAAAAAGTCTTTTCTGTACATTTGTTTAAGCTCCATGATGCTCTTAAAAGGTAAATTTAAAATTTATTTTAGCCTATTAAACTTACAAAGTAGGAGGTTTTTCCAGGGTAAGTAACCTGCCACATGCCAAAAATGAAAGTTCATCCTTTTGATTTCAGGGACCTCTTGGCCATGGTTTCATTCACATCTATTGATCCTCTATGTTGTCAATAACTCATATAGAGAGAGACCATAGCCTTTCTAACTCTGAGTCTCCTGCACCCAGTCCAGGGCCCTCTCAGGGTGCTGATTTTAGAATATGAACAGTTACCCATCTATCATTTCTTCACACCTCAGCTACTTAACCTACAAGGTGTAACAGCTGACCCCCTATCTTATCATGCTGAAAAACTGAGACTTGGAGATTTTTAAGTGACTTACCTATGATCACATAGCTTATAACTGTCTTGCTGACATATTGCATTTTTTTCATAAGACCCTGATAGCTTTCTGCATGCTCTGCCTTCATATACAAAGCTTTGTCTGTATCTAGGCAATGTGGTCTATTTATTTTACTACCTAAGATGGGTACACAATAAGTTGCAGACATTAAGTTTACAGCCAGAGGGGCTGTTCGTATCTCAGCACTTTTAAAGCAAAGCTGCTACTCCATTATCCTTCAGATGAAAAGTTCTTTGAAACTTCTTAAGAAGTTTTTGCAGGCTTTGATGGAGGAATAAATTTGATGAGTAGTGCAGGGGATTAAAAATGGACCATCATATTCAATGACTCTGACCAGAGTACAGGCAATTGCTGCATCCTCATTTCCTCCAGGGCTCTTTTCAATTTCACCTTATCAGTTAGACCTTTCTGATGGTCCTGTTTGAAATAGCAATCCAGTGTCGACCCTGGGACTCCTCACACCATTTACCATGCTTTATTTTTATCTATCTCTTGTACCATCACCTGATGTGCTGTATATTTTTTTGTCACCTCTATTAGAATGCTAATGCCACAACATTAGAAACACTAGCAAGATGGTTCTTTAATGTGTTTCCAATACTGAGCTAATGCCTGGACAGAGTAGGTATTTAATACATAGTTTAATGAATGAATTATGATGATATGATTTAGAAGTATGTGGCCCATTGTTTTAGCCATGATTTCAATGGAGATTTGTACTAATCTTCTGAGGCAAGAGAGGAAGAAATGAATGGCACGTGTGTACACTCAGTCAGGAAGCAGTGGAGTGAATGGCTGGATTCCTGTGCACTCCATGCCTCTCTGATTCTCAGGGACTGGGGGAGATGGTACCCATGGTGCCTAATCTTACCCATCTTTGATTCCATGCTATTGTACAGTCAGGAGGCTGTCACAGCTCATAGAGAAGTTTTCTGAGTGAGGCACGTGTACTTAGGAGAGCCTTTGTGTGCCAGTGAGCACCAGACCCAAGAGCAGAATGGTGGCCACATTGAACAGCACCAGTTGACTGTTCCTCAAGCTCACCTGTTGTGTAAGTGCCAGGCAGGTCTGCAGTGCAGGGTTGGGGCTGTTGCACATTGAAGAAGGATTGCAGATATGGTTCTGTCCATTGATTCCTGACTGGCTTTGTTTTAAATTTTCCTATCTATCATTTCTCAGATGGTTTCCAGATCTGAGTTATGGTGAGTGACTGAGGGCTTCTTGCCTCATGATGTATTTTTATCAACTCCTGAACACATTTTCCCCTGTGCATGGATGTGATCATTCTCATACTTGGGATCACTCTCTTCCAGTCATCATTTGCACCCCCTACATTATTCTTTGTCTCTGGGGGGCACTCACATATATACATAACCATGCATGTACACACCCGTAAAATGAGCACATGAAGGCACATTGAAAGATGCCCCAGAATTCCTCTACCTACACATGATAAAATTAAACATAATAATAATCACATATTAAGGGCTTACCGATACTAGGCAGTGTATTAAATACTTCATGTTGATTTTTCAACTTGAGCTTCACAAAAACATTACAAGGTCATTTTATTTTCCTTCCTATTCAAAGGATGAGACCGCCTAATCTATTCTTAATGTTATGAAAAAGCCACCATTTTGAAGACTCTTTTAATGTCCAGAGTTTCAGCCTACTCATCAAATGAAGTCAAGTTGCTAATGTCAGTGACACACTGCAGTCAGCTTCACAGCTCAGGACAGCTTTGACTAACCCAAGACCTTTAACAGTACATCACACAATGTACGACACAAAAACATTTCTCAGGTTTGTTACTCATTCTGGCCAATGGAACAGAATAAACACTTTCACAAGATTCGATTGTAAGACTACCAAGGGAATTCAAAACTGTCAAAATAATAAACCAGAGTGTATCAGTATCCAAAATCCATGTTTAACCCAAAATGTTTTTGTACAAGTCTTTTAAAATTCCCAGCTTGAGAAATAGCTGCGGTACATGTCTAAAAATGAGTCGCAAATGCATATGCTCACACACCTGCACACACACACACACACACACACACACACACACACACACAAGTGCACACACATGCAATCATGCATGCACTCCATCAGATTTTGGTTCAGAGACTTGTAGTTTGTGACGATCAGCAACAAGTATGAATTGGGATCCATGAAATAAGTTATGCCAGCCATGGTTGCATGAATTTCAGCATTTATTACAAGGATTCTGCTATTCACCACAGGCCAGCAGGGCCTCACATTTGCATATTTAAATATTCTGAAGCTTATGAAACTCTGTGGAAATGCTCTTTTCCCTGTTGGTTCTAAAGATTTATTCTTCTTGGAACTTTTATTTTTATAGCTAAGTGCTGAAACTGAATTTCAAAGCAGTATTTTATTATATTTCTGGGGGTTTTGGGGCCTGGGTATGTGGGTTATGTGGAGCTCTCCACGGTGCTGAAGCATCTGATTATGCTAGAAAACAAAACCAGTGGTTTTCAAGAATTTCCCCACAAGTGCAGCTTTGATCATCCTCTTTCTATTAATCCTATGTTTTAAAACAAAATGGGTCTGACAGAAAATTTATTGGGTGCAATTTTATAAGTTCTGAACACTTTGTTTGTCTAATGTAATTCTGCAGGCTGGACCTTATGCCTCCAACATTCAGTGTGCATGTTTTTCTCCATTTTGCCTTTTCGTGAAATGTTGATTTCCCTAATATTCTACTACTGATATTTTATTTTGGCATTCTCATTGCCTACCACAGGAGTTCCTGGCTTTTTGTCTGTTTGTTTGTTTTGAGATGGAGTCTGTGTGGGAGTGCAGTGGCACAATCTTGGCTCACTGAAACTCTGCCTCCTGGGTTCAAGCAATTTTCCTGTCTTAGCCTCCCAAGTAGCTGGAATTACAGATGTACACAACTATGGCCGGCTAATTTTTGTGTGTTTAGTAGAGGAAAGCTTTCACCATATTGGTCAAACTGGTCTCAAATGCATGACCTAAGGTGATCCACCCACCTTGATCTCCCAAAGTGCTGTGATTACAGGCATGAGCCACCTCACCTAGTCACAGTTCCTGGCTTCTATATGTACTCAGAAATATTTGTTGAACTGGAATCCAACACGGATTACAATTTTTAAAACCTGTGTGATAAGCAGAGTGGCTATCTTGAGTCAAAAACTTCAGCTACTGAAAATAACATCAACGATGTAATTAGAAGACAGCACTATTAGAAAAAATCTTGTGGGAGGTGACTGGATCATGGGGACTGTTTCCCCCATGCTGTTCTTGTGATAAAGAGGGAGTTCTCAGGAGACCTGATGGTTTAAAAGTGGCAGTTTCCCCTGCACTCACTCTTCCTCCTGCTTTGCTGTGGTAAGACATGCCTTGCTACCCCTTCGCCTTCCACTGTAATTGTAATTTCCAGAGGCCTCCCGAGTCATGCGGAACCATGAGACAGTTAAATCTTTTTTCTTTATAAATTATGCAGTATTGGGTATGTCTTTATAGCAGTGAGAAAATGGACTAATACAGCAGCTTTACTCTAGCATGGGAGACAGACCACAAACCTGTCTCAAAAAAAAATGGCATTCATCCAGGTGTGGTGGCTCATGCCTGTAATCCCAGTACTTGGGAGACCAAGGTGGGAGGGTCGCCTGAGGTCAGGATTTCAAGACCAGCCTAGCCAACATAGTGAAATCCTGTCTCTACTAAAAATACAAAAATTAGCCTGGCGTAGTGGTACGTGGCTGTAGTCTAGGCTACTCAGGAGGATGAGACAGAATTGCTTGAACCTGGGAGACAGAAGTTGTGGTGAGCCATCGTGCCACTGCACTCCAGCCTGGGCAACAGTGCAAAATTGTCTCAAAAAAACAAAAGAATAAAAAAAGCATTCAGTGTTGGTGAGGACACAGAAATTACTGCTAAGGAAACAGGATCTTCTACTTTAATGGTTTTGGAGGGTACACTGCCTATACAAATAGAAAACCTTTAAAAAACAGACTATCCTTTGACCCAGTAACTCCATTTCTGAAAATTTATCCTAAAAACTAAGGGTATGCTTAAAAGCTTATCTATAAGAATGTTCACTGATGATACTATTAAGAATAGCAAATAGAAATTCCATTTGACCCAGCAATCCCATTACTGGGTATATATCCAAAGGATTATAAATCATTCTACTCTAAGGACACATGCACACGAATGTTCATTGCAGCACAGTTTACAATAGCAAAGACCTGGAACCAACCCAAATGCCCATCGATGATAGACTGGACAGCGAAAATGTGGCACATATACACCATGGAATA
>PVKV010036734.1:0-15446 GCA_004027835.1 Alouatta palliata
CCATGACTTCTTATAATCTTTCACCAAAAACATATTTTACCTTCTTTACACACCTTGCATGTAAAATTGCTTCTTCAGTTGTTTCAACTACATGTCACAACGTTAACTGTTAGCAACTTCTACTTCTGGTAAAAACCTTGGTAAATTTGAGATTTTAATTATATATTAGGTGTGGAGCCTAGCATAGGACACACTAGGCAGAAGTGTAGGTAAGAGCTGAGTCTCCAGCGTAGCTAATGGACATGGCTAAATCTGCATTTCCCCAGACCTTATCCTACTTAAGCAGGCAAGCTGTAGAGTAAGAGTCTGCTTGGTGCAGTGGCTCATAGCTATAATCTCAGCACTTTGGGAGGCCGAGGCAGGCAGATCACCTGAGGTCAGGAGTTCAAGACCAGCCTGGCCAACATGCCAAAACCCCATCTCTACTAAAAATACAAAAATTACCCAGGCATGGTGACAGGTGTCTATAATCCCAGCTACTTGGGAGGCTGAGGCAGGAGAATCACCCAATTTCAAGAGGCAGCGGCCACAGTGAGCCTATAATCCTAGCTACTTGGGAGCCTGAGGCAGGAGAATTACCTGAACCTGGGAGCTGGAGGCCACAGTGAGCTGAGATCATGCCATTGAACTCCAGCCTGTGCAACAGGAGTGAAACTCCCTCTCAAAAAAAGAGTCATAGTGGTATTATATGAAGCATTTAGGAAACCTAACAAGCTTTGAATTGTACATTTCTTGCATAAATTCCCTTTCACATTTCCATTCACAACTTACACAGACCATCTGGGACATTTTCAGACTTTCTGACTTGCCCCAAACATCCCTCCTTTCTTTTTTTGTTTTGAGACGGAGTCTCACTCTGTCACTGGGCTGGAGTGCAGTGACCCATCACATTTTTGGACTTTCTGATTTGCCCCAAACATCCCTCCTTTTTTTTTTTTTTTTTTTTGAGATGGAGTCTCACTCTGTTGCCAGGCTGGACTGCAGTGGAGCAATCTCCGCTCACTGCAACCTCCGCCTCCTGGGTTCAAGCAATCCTCCTGCCTAAGCCTCCCAAGTAGCTGGGACTATAGATGCATGCCACCATGACCAGCTAATTTTTGTATTTTTAATAGACACAGGTTTTCACCATTTTGGCCAGGATGGTCTCCATCTCCTGACCTTGTGATCCGCCTGTCTCAGCCTCCCAAAGTGCTGGGATTACAGATGTGAACCACCACACCTGGCCACATCCCTCCTTTTAAACAGTCATTTTACTTTAGTATAAGAGTTTTCCATGCAAGATCCTTTCTTATACAAAATCATTTTCTTTATAATCTTCTTTGTATAGCTAGGGGGCATGGCTAATTCCACATGTCCCCAGGCTTCTCTAGAATTTAATGGCTTTAAGGTAGGTAAATTGAACAATTATTGAAAGTTAAAGAAGCAATTTATGACCTTAAGGCATTTAGCAAACTCAATATCTGACCTGAATAATTTAGACTAAATGTTTTTATCAATAATTTTTAAAGCTGTTTTTATTTCCCAAAGATTACTAAAGTTACATGAACTAAAAGGCATTACAGTTTTTGTTTTCTTTTAAAATATTTGATTTAAGTGCTTATTTTTGTTTAAGCCAATTAATTAGAGCTCTTTTATATTAACATTACACACAATACTTATATAGTTATGCACAAAGACAGAAGAAGATTACTACAGTAGTTGTAAGATTTTTCATTTGCCAGTTTTTAATTTTCTTAATTGGATTACTAGTTTTAGGGTGGAGCTCTTGGAAGAACAGGGCCAGGAAAGGGGTCTCTGGTGCCTCCTGTTTTTCCCAAGGAGTCCTGGCTATTAGAGCTTGAATATCTGCTTTTGATTAAACTGATTTTAACCATAGCACCTTTTAATAAAGTCCTTTCAGTATTTCTTACACCAAACGTCTATTTCTGGCTTTTGAACTTTACCAAAGGTAACCTTCCAGGTGCTTAGAAAAAGGAAACTTTAAGATACTCCATGGAGGAGAAAATAATCAACAAAGTTACACAGATATGAAACCAGAAATGACTTAGTTCCTAGGTAAGGAGTCGGACTCAGAACACTATTAGTGAAAGTGTCATACCTTAGCTACTGAGCTACAGCCTACAGCATGCTTCAGCTTCTTTCCCAGAAGGAGTGTAGAGTAGTTAATCTTAAGCTTGCAAAGGCTTTTAACTATTTAATATGATTTTTAGAGCTAACTATGACATGAACTCTAAAATTTCGGTTCCCTGAAGGCAGAGACCCAAAGAAAGTATGGCCACATGGTTAAAGTCAAGCTCGCAAGGACATAAAACAACGTGGGGACCATTCAGTTTGTTTCAGGGGCCTGCAGCCAAGCTTGTTACTGACCAGCTTGCTGAGTCTTCTAGAAAAGCAGGCTTACAGGTGGTCTAAGCCCGAGTTTTATCCTGAAGTACCCCTCAACACAGAAAAACAAATTCATAGCACAAGACACACCAGCCTAAGACCAGTCTTAGAATTCTTTTTTGTGTTAATCAAAATTTTACAGAGGAGAAAAACATTGATATTTTTTTCCATTCATTCAACTGTTTGCACAGGGAGGGAGAAGCCAGAAATCTGACTGGTAAGAAATTCTTATCCTTTTGCCGGCATGCGTGACTTCTGGGTTCCCTTTCCTTTAGCGGCACTAGTGATCCAGCTTGTGGCACCATTACCCTGGGAGCCAAGCGGCATCATAAAGGAAAATTTTTTTTCATTCTAGCCAGAGCAAAATATGTGTGATAAAACATAGACATTAGCCACTGTGCTTAGCACCCACTATCAAATGGGCAAGGCTTAAATTTGCCCCCAGATGGACCCCATCATCTTTAATCCAACCTCTGACTTGGAGTTTCAACACTTGTTCTCTGGGCAAGATGGTCGCCCTGAGGAACAGAAAAGAAAGGGGGCCAGGCTTGGTGGTTCACGCCTGTAATCCCAGCACTTTTGGAGGCCAAGGCGGGCAGATCACGAGGTCAAGAGATCGAGACCATCTTGGCCAACATGGTGAAACCATGTCTCTACTAAAAAAAAAAAAAATACAACAATTAGCTGGGCATGGTGGCACGTGCCTGTAGTCCCAGCTATTCAGGAGGCTGAGGCAGAAGAATCGCTTCAAACTGGAGGTGGAGGTTGCAGTGAGCTGAGATTGCACCACTGCACTCGAGCCCGGTGACAGAGAGAGACTCTGTCTCAAACAAACAAACAAACAGAAAAAGATAAGAAAGGGAAAAGGAAAAGCAGAGAAAGCAAATATTGCTTGTGGCAGGGTGGGGAAGGCAAAATGATCAGCAAGGCCAGAGAAAGACTCACCCATTGCAGCAACACTGAAAAATTCCAGGTGGCTATTGTCGGTCCAGCAGGGATCTTTTTCCAGCAGTCCCATCAGCTCTCAAGTTTCCCCTTTTGGAGGAGGAGAAAGCTCTCCATGTCCCTCGATACTGTACATGCCTAATCCTGTCACCCTCAGCCATCAGCAAAGAGTGCAAGGCAGATTAATTCCAAAGAGAATAGCAGTTAACATTCCATGGTTCTGAACCTGTTCTTAGCTGAGAGGGACTTTACCGAGAGGGGCCTCTAACCCCCTAAATCTTAGAAGGGACTCTAACCCTCCCAAGTTGAGCCTCTAACCCAAGGTCAGTCAAACGTCCTTGACTTTTACTAAAGGAGCCTCTAACCCACTCTGTCTTAGGAGAGACTCTAACCCCCCTAAGTTGGGCCTCTAACCCAGTCCCATTCTTTACCCAGGTACTCCACCACTTATCCAAAGTCAGCCAATCAGTGCTTCAGTCTATTTCCTTTGGGTTGGAGAGGTTTCCTCAGTATTGTCCCTTTTTTGGTTCATGAGAAAGATGTTACCAGATCCCACCACTTACCCAAAGTTAGCCTTTGGATTGGGGGTTTCCACAGTATAGTCACTTCTGTAGTCACCAGAAAGATGTTTTAGGACCCCAAAACTTACCCAAAGGTAGCCGTTGGGTCAGGTATTCACTATAGTCCCTTCTGTGGTCACCAGAAATATGTTACAGGAAAGGGGTCTTGACTCCATGTTCTAATACAGGGTTCTCAGATCTCATGCAAGAAAGAATTCAGGGCTAGTTCACAGTGCAAAATGAAAGCAAGTTTATTAAGAAAGTAAAGGAATAAAAGAATGGCTACTCCATAGACAGAGCAGCTATACTTGTCTGATTAGTGATTGTATTCATGTATGTACGTTTCTGCACTTGTCTGATTCAGCCTAAAAACTTTTTATTTTAGATCGGTTTATCAATTTCTCCAAAAAGAACACCCTTTGAGATTTTAATTGGAATTGCTTTGAACCTATAGATCATTTTGGGAAAACTGTATCTTAAGCATATTGACTCTTTTGATTCATGAACAAGATATATCTCTTTATTTTATTTGGGTCTTAAATTTCCTCTCAACCATCTCTTGTACTTTTCAATGTGTTATAAGTCTTGAACTTCCTTATTCAGATTTATCCCTTAGTAGTTAATATTCTTTGATAGTATAATACATACTATTAAAAATGCCAATCCAAGTTTGTATTGCTGATGCAAAGAAATACAATTAAATTTTGTATATTGATTTTTAATCCTGCAACTCACTTATTGTTTCTAGTAACTTTTATAGATTTCATCAGATTTTCTACATAAAAGATTATGTTATCTATGAATCATATAGTTTTACTTCTTCCTTTTCAATCTGGATGCCTTTTATTTCATTTCTTTTCTCATTGCACTGACTACATCCTCCAGGACAGTGCTGAAGAGAAGTGAGTAGGGCTGATATCCTTGCCCTTTTCCTTATCCTAGTGTGTGTGTATGAATTTCTCAATTATATACTCTTAGATGGAATAAAATATTATAATCCAATTGAAATCTCTGCTTTCATCTGATAGTTTACAAATAGTAACGTCCACAATTAAATTACTGCTTCACTCACTTTTGAATAATAGATTGATAATATTAATACATAAAAAATAAAGACAATTTAAGTAAGAGAAAATCATGTTTTCAGTATCAGTAAATTAGAAGTTAGAATCAAGTACCTACTCACACACACACACACTAGGATAAGCAAAAATATATTTATGTGTATGTGTGTGTCCGTGTATATGTATATAATATATATATTATATATATAATATATATTATATATATAATTATATATATGTATAATATATATATTATATATATTATATATATGTATATTATATATATTATATATATAATTATATATGTATATTATATATATTATATATTATATACATGTATATTATATATATAATTATATATGTATATTATATATATATAAAATTGTGTGAAAAATTGATTCACACATTTATGAAGGCTGAGTCCCACAGTCTGCCATTTACAAGCAAGCACGAGACCAGGGAAACCAGTGATGTACTTCAATCCGTATCCGAAGGCCTGAGAACTAGGGAAGCAAATGGTGTAAATCCCAGTTTGAGGGCGGGAGATGTGGACTGAACATAAATATATGCATGTATAATGTATGTTTGTATGTGTGTGTGGGCTATGTGTATATGGAGTTCTGATAGTTTCTATTTTATTTTATTGTGCTTCTTTATAATGCTATTCATTGCTCATTACATTAAAGATGCAAATTACATTTCATCAATGACTGTGTATTTTGTGGTAACCCTAGTGGCCATATCAAATGTGTCCTTTTTCTCTGAAAACAATGCATCTTTAAACTTCAGATAACGAGTGTTTGTTTCTCACAAGGTAAGATTTCGTTAACAGAAAGTAGACCTCAGGAAAAAGGATCAACAGGTGCAGGTGCCCTCTTGTTCACTTGCCATCCTGTATATGGCTGTCCTTGGGCTTGGGTGTAATTAAATGTCATGTGTTTATGATCCCTCTTCCCTCTATGAGGGAAATGTGAGAGTTGTATTGGGCATGATAGTTAATTTGAACTCAAGCCTCAAGGACCCTTATTTAAGATGTCAAAAAGTTTAGGAAGGAAAAGTAAAAGAGCTATCCAAGCCCCTTTCAATACTCGGGAAACCTTGCGGCTCCTAGTCAACAGAGGCAGAAAAACCTCAGCCTACGTAACACAAGGTGCATCAGTGCGCATGTCCGTTGCTGGGCGTGTCCATTATTGCCCAAGTGCCTTGCTGTCTGCGGCGTTGCTGGGCATGTCCATTATTGCGCAAGTGCCTTGCTGTCTGCGGCATTGCTGGGCATGTCCATTATTGCGCAAGTGCCTTGCTGTCTGCGGCATTGCTGGGCATGTCCATTATTGCGCATGTGCCTTGCTGTCGGCAGTCTGCGCTCAGAGCTGTGGCCTGGAAGGTGGTCCTCGGTCCTCTTCATGTTTTCTCGCGGACTGGAACTCAACCGGTAGGTCCGCAGATCAATCCTCCAGGGAATTTAGTTGTGAGTGAAGGTGAGGGGGAGCCAGTGGGCTTTGGACAGGTCCTGTGGCACAGTCCGTGGCTTCTGAGGGAAAAGGGCTTTGCAATCGTCATCCGGCTCCTCCCAGGTCGCGACGCCACATGGGCCTTTTGTCGCCGTGGCTGGGCTGGGACGAGGGAGGAAGGTAGGCCGCGGAGGGGAGGAATCACATGAAGATGGGACGAGTGCTGGGCGTACTGTTGGAGGTACCTGAGTTCCGACAGTGCCTGGAACCTTCCAAGGGAGGACAGATTCCCCATTTCTCAGATGGGACCTGGGCAGGGGCAGGGCGAGGTGGGTGGTAAGGAAGGGGCATGGGAACTAGGAACACTGTGGGCTGATGACTGCAGCCCCAATGTCTGTAGAGCACCCCACAGCAGTAGGGGCTTCGCAACTTCACACCTGCACCAGGACCTCTCAGTAAGGAATGGCTGAGGCTGTGGCTTGCAACAAAACTTGATTTTAGGGGGGAAATGGGCCGAGTAAATGAGAGTGGGACAAAAGCAGTAGTCACTCCGGTTCCATTTCTCCACCTGTGTTTTCCTAGATGTCTTCATGATGGAGAGTCTAAGTGTGAAACCAAAACTCACAAAGTCCTCTGTCTTGCCATGAGCCTTGCCGGCTAGCTTAGCCATAATATGAATGACTTTGCGAGCAGCCATATTTGGTATGACTGGAAAGCATGCAAGCTCACAATTATCCTGGAACTTAATTTTAAGATATTTTCAAAATTTTAAAAATTTAGGTATCATCTAATTTAGCCATGGAAGTGGTCAAATGATACACTCTTATGTACATTTACTGAATCACAGTATGCCACTTTCAGAATGAAGTATGAGTGGACATCAAAGAACAAGATCTAGATCTAGATCTGGAGAAAGAAGAGATGATCAAGAGTCTAACCATCCAGTAGGGTCTGTGGTTGTGAGTATTTTAACATTTGATATTTTCTATTAGAAAATTATTTTTGTGAAAATGTTGTTGAACTTATATTGATATATTAATAAGGTCTTGCATGCTTATAAATGGTAATAATTGAATCTCATGACATAAACATAGATTTGGATGTTTGCATTCTAATGTTGCCTAGATGGTTATGTTTTTATATTCCCCAGAAATATGCCCTATGGCTTCCTTCTCCTGCTTATTCATAACACGTTGTATACATCCATTCCAAAGTGGATTAAAATAGCTTCCCAAGTTTTTAAGGGAACTCTTTTCTTGTAGTAACTATTAAGAATAAGTATATGTAGAATTGTGTAAGAAAAAATGTTTTTAGACTTATTTGTGGTGAGATGTATCTGTATATTGAGTATCTGCATATTATTGACATACATTAATAACAGAGCTTTTTATTTGCACATGCACTCACATTCCAAGGCCCAGGAGCCGCCCAGTGATGACCAACATCAACAAGAGGAACCACCAACTGAAAATCAAGATTATACACCTGGTCAAGAGCAAGATGAGGGACCACTGGAGCTCCAAGGTGAAGGGTGGGAGAGGAAGAATGTCTGTGAATGGAGGAGGTGTATGTGTATATCATGTATTGTAATACGGAAGTAAAAGGAGGAAAAAAGCAATAGAAAGAGATCTCAAGCATTTCCCGAAAATTGACTGGAACAGTGAAGAAGGCATAGTTTGCAGCCAAGTGCAGTCCCTTGGTATAATGCATTCTACCTTCAAGACTTACTTGTTATGCTTGCCAGAGCCCTTCATTAGCAAACCCAGGGAAACTATGTTTAACTAACTTTAGTCAGAATTTGCACTATTTCACTAGTTAAATTTGATCTTAGAATGTTGTCTGTCCTTCTTAGTAATTACATCAAAAGTTTAAGCAACTTTTAATAGCATGTGTAGAGTGCTAAGGCATCATGTACATTTTTTTACATATATATGACATGATTTTTATATCTATATGATACATGGTTTTTACATATACATGATATATGTTTTTAAATATATATGATATACATGTTTTTACATATATATGACATATGTATGGCTTCACACATATATGACGTTTTACATGTGACATGTGTTTTACATATAATGACATACATGTGTGTTACATATTATGACATATGTTTTACATGTTGTGACAGGTGTTTTACATATTGTATCATGTATGTGGTTTAACATATGACATGCTTTACATATGTTTTACATGTAATGGCATATGTTTACACATGATATGTGCATTTTACATGTTACATATGTTTTGCATATGTGGCACATATATGTTTTGCATGTACTGACACCCATGTTTTTACATATATGCACATGTGGGTTTGCCTATATTTTGCATACGTGACACATATATGTTTTTACATGTGTGTGATACATATATGTTTTTTACATATATATGATATATCTATCGTATCCACACCAATTCACACCTTGGATTACACTAGCTTGCATAGAGACATAAATCCCATTTGATAAGTAAGAAAACTGAGACTCAGAGATTGTGCTTACCAAGGAGCACTTCACTGGTGGAGAAATAATTTGTATTTCATTGCAAAGCATGTATTCTAGGTTGCTGTAAGAAAAAGCAGGTTTTAGAGATATAAATATTAGTGAGAGAGATGATATCAGCCTTGAGCTCACAATCTAGTTACACTCAAATGAATCACTAATTTAAAATTATAAGTACAAGAACATATACCTACAAAGGGGTCAACTAAGCTGTCTGGGGCACTTGTGGGAAAAGAAAAGGATGATAACATGGAAAATCTTGTTTTTGTTTTCTGACAAGACTCCTGGAATAATGTTGTTGAAATTCTTATGCATTGCATTTATTACCACACTAGCCTATAGGCTTTTATTTCGTAACATTGAGGGAGTCAATATTACCACTTTTATTTATATTTTATGTTTTACAACTTAAATTGGTAACCTTTTTTATTTTTAAGTGCTAGGCCTGGCAGCCTATATACGGGAACTGATTCGACCAAAGACTGGGGGCGAACGTGGGGATGGACCTGATGTCATGGGAGAATTTCTGCCAAACCTGGAGCCTATTAAAATACCAGAAGCAGGTAAGTTATCCATTAAAAATGCAAATTATAGGGTTTCTGCTTTTGAAAGTAGTATATATTTTATAATACAGAGGAACCATTACTTCTAATATAATTGAACAGAGTTCATATATAAAGATTCTTTGAAAGATAGTTCAGTCTCCAAAAGCCTGACTTATAAGCTGGCAGAGATTCTACCACATTGGGTCAAAGCCATATTCCATTATAAAATGTGAAGATATTTTCTTACTTTTTAGTATACCTTCCTTAATCAACAGCTAATAAATCAGATACTTTTATAAAGGTCTGCTTTTAAAAAATATCTAATAAATTTGTAACAGATGTTCATCATATGAAACATGCTGAGGCAATTAAGTAGGCTTTAGTCCAAGCTCTAACATAATTTAACTGACATTGGGCAAATTCCTCATCTTCTATACCCACATTTGCTCTTATAAAAATGGGTCAAAATCAGATACATTAAAATTTGAGTAATCAACTTAAGTATGTTTTACACTTGTTTTTTTGAAACTTCTAGGCATTAATTATATGAGCTTCTGAATTTAATGCAAACACTTAGTGTTTAGGGAAGAAATTACCTTGCATTAGTCCACTGTTTTTGCTCTACATTCCTAATCCATTAGAATATTTAGATTAAAAATAGTTTTCAGGCTATGTTCAGGAACCTATTGAACATATAGTAAGATCATAGCCTTTAATACTATATTATTAAAAAATAAAAATATAAAATTATATGAGCATTCAACATAAAAAATAAGAAAAAGGTACAAAATAAACATAAGGAAAAAGGAAAATATACTTTTTTGTCTGTTTAATTTTAATTTTCTTTTTTTTGTTTATTTATTTTTTTTATTATTATACTTTAAGTTCTAGGGTACATGTGTGGATCGTGCAGGATTGTTATATAGGTATATACATGCCATGGTGGTTTGCTGCATCCATCCCCCTGTCATCTACATTAGGTATTTATCCTAATATTATCCCTCCCTAATCCCCCCACCTGCTACTATCCTTCCGCTAGCCCCCTCATCCCCCAGTAGGCCCCATGGTGAATATGTGTCACATTTTCTTTATCCAGTCTATCATTGATGGACATTTGGGTTGGTTCCAAGTCTTTGCCATTGTAAACAGTGTAAAAGACAGGTATAGTCATTAAGGGAAATAATTCAACTAGTAAATAAAAGAGATTTTCAACATATCTATGAATAGATATGTTTGCATAATCTTGTTTACATAATCTTGTAGAAAATGGTTTTCTTGTAAAAAATGGTTTTCTACAAGATTATGTAGTTTACAATATAGTCTCTAGTTTACATAATCTTGAAGAAAGCTCAAGTATACAAAATAAAAAATAGGAACAAGACAGGACAAATATTGAATGTATAATACAATTTAAAGTGGATACATTCTTGAGCTCTGAACAATTTTCAAACTGTGATGCAATATTTGATATGCTATCGAAACAAAAATTATTTACTCTACCATAGTAGTGAATATTTAAACATCATAACATGGATGAACTTTTAAAACTTGCCATAATTTTCCATCAAAAGTGTTTATCATTTAGAAACAAAAAAATAAGCTATTATTATTTATTTGTTTTTAGCTTTTCCAGATTCGTCAGTCTCTTTCTGTCTTTCCTCCTCTCCCTCTCCTTTGCTCCCCCTTTTGCCAATTTATGAGAATCATTACTATTTCTTTTTAACACTTTATCTATAATGATAATGGCTTGCAACCAGTGAGACAACATAATTTATTGTACAACCTGGAATATTTTTAAATGTGCAAAGAAGTGTTATTGATAATTATTCTAGAACCACAGGTGAAAATAGGGACAAATGGTTAACCTATTTTAAATAAACATATAAGGAGTAAACTAATCACAAACATTTTAGCATTTTCTCATAACAGAAACAAAACAAATATAATACTAGCCTTTCTATTTATGTCACTTAAGCACTTTCAAATGTGGCATTACTGTTTGAGCTAGCCTATATTCAAAAATTATTTCAAATTTCTTTTGTTTCCTAAGTTTTATGTTTGCTTGGTTGAATTTTTTTTTCTAAAATTACATGCAGTTTTTAGTTTCTAGTTAAAACTTTCTTTAAATAGATTCATTTGATCAAATCATTTTGAACTCAAACTGTTTCTTATACACTAGAAAAATGAGTGGGATTTTAAAATATTGTTAATATACCGGAAAGTCTACCTTCGAAGTCTCTATAGAGGTTTAACTGGATATAAGCCAGAGGGTTACCTTGTTATAGTTCATTTTATAAAGCCAAAACTATGTCTTATTTTTTTACCCATAGTGTTATGAAAATAAGTTCTGCTAAGAAATACTCCCAACTGTTATGTTTATAGGTGAAGGGCCACCATCGTTTTAAATGAAGACAAGCTGAAACCATACATGCAATCTTCATGTTGGAAACTTGATGATTCAAATTCTCTCAGTAAAGAAGTCTATGCAAAGAAGTCTTGTGCATCTTATTTTAAACTAGGAATAATTAGGTATTTCATACTATTGAAAATTGTATCATTTTTTAAATTTTATATTCTGTTTGAGCTGGTATATAGAGATATACTTTGATGATAGATTTTTCTCTCCAGAAACCTTGCTAAATAGGCTTATTAATTCCAAAAGTTTGTCTATAGGTATTTTTTGATTGTCAACATATACAATCATGCCATCTGTGAGTAATAATACTTTTCATTCCGCCTTTTAAAGTAGTATGCTCTTTATTTCTTTAATTCATTTTATGGCATTGGACAGACCCATCCATTACAATGAGAAATTGAACTGGTAATAGTGGACATTCTCATCTTATTCCTGATAAGAAATGGAAAATATTCAACATTTTACCATGATATACTGTAGATTTTATTTGTAGATATACTTTATCAGAAATTCCTTCTATTTCTAGTTTCTGAGAGTATTCCTCTTGGATATATGTTGACTTTCCCCAAATAGTTGTACTTCATTGACTGTGATTATCATAGGATTCGTTCCTCTATTAATTTATTACTGTGGTGAATACACTAAGTACATTTAACCAACCTTGCATTTGTAGAGTAAACACAATTGGTTCTTGAAATGTTATCCTTTTTCAATAATCTATGTCCTAATATTTAGCATATGTGTGTGTATATATATATAATTTAATAAAATTATTAAATAAAAAATAAAATTTAGTATATGTACTAAATAAAATATTAGTATATATATATATATAGAGAGAGAGAGATTGAGATTAACTTACACTTTGATTTCATGTACTACTTTTGCTTGACTTTGGTATCAAGGTTATGCTAGCTTTTTAATGTGAATTGGGATGTAAAACTTCTTTTTTCATCCTCTGGAAATAAAATCTCTACAAATTGTGAGTTATGAAGGGCTAGGCTTTCCCATGCTCATCTGTTTCTGTATGGCTTCTGCCTCTTACAGTTTTAAATTTTAGGACTTAAAAGGCAGTGACAGAAGGGGCAGCTCCAGGTTCCCATCCCTTCAAACCTTGTGAGGCATATCTTCTCTAAATGCTTTGATCCCTCTAATGATGCTGTCAGTCTGAAAGCTACCTGCTCATGTTTTTATGCTGATGCTTTTCTCAAAGTACATGCTTCTGAAAGTGTTGTATAAGGAACTAACACTGTACATGATGACTTTAGCCAGTAATAGGATACTTTCAAAAAAATGTCATCGGCATATGAATATAAAATTGTTTGACTTAAAAGGCATTGTTCTTTCCTTGAAGGAAAGTTTCCCTTGTATCCTCTTCTGTTCTTTCTCAAAGTTAATTTAGAGGTTGAGAAGGATCAGTGATAAATCTTTTTTCCTCTGTAAAATTCTTTATTGACCTAATATTCACCATATCTCACTAAGAAACCTTTAAAGCTACCTAATTCCAGCCTTGCAGCCTTATCACTGTACACAGTGACAGCAGGTTGCATCTCTGAGCCCCCATTCATATCCACACACATTTAGAGTTATGCAAGACCCTACCCAAAATCCACCTTGCTTAGGGAAAGACAGAGGATTATAAATAGTAACTATTTCTTCTACTTGCAAGTTTAAAATATTTTCTTGACCCAAAAAGATTAAAAATCTATGGTTAGAAAAATGAGAAAACTGCAGGGTGGTATCTCAATTTTCACAAATTTGTGAGAGATTCCTAGATGGTGGAGCTAACTGCAAAGATCAGAAGCTAGGTAAAAATGAAAGGGTTACTCGTTGAGGCAAAATGTCTTGGGTCCTATCTACACTGCGTCTTTATAAGCTGTAGCGTGAAATAGCCATGAGTTTTTATTGTGGCTCTGACACAAACTGGCTGTGTGATAGTGAGAAAGATACTTACATCCTTTGGAACTGTTTTGCATTACTAAAATATAAATTACAATGTTTATACTAAAGTATTACTATGATTAATAAGTGAGATAAAGCCAGGCATGGTGGCTCATCCCTGTAACTTCAGCACTTTGGAAAGCCAAGGATTGCTTCAGCCCAGGAGTTTGAGACTAGCCTAGGCAACATAGCAAGACCTCATTTCTACCAAAAAAAAATAAAAATAATAAAGAAATGAGATAACACACATGAAGCAGGCATTACAGTATAAATGGATTTGGTTCACTAGTTATAGTCCATTTTTAATTACTTTTTTATTTCATTTACTTTTATAATTATATCTCTAGTAAGAGATACTGATTTTGAATTTCAAGTAATTATATAACTGAATGAATCTGGGCTCAGAAATTAATTTGATTTAAGTAAACAAATTGCAGTATAGTTGGTATCAGACATGGCATTGTATCTAAAGATGGTTTATAATGACAGAGGCCTGGCAAAGGCCACCTTAGGTCATCCGATGTGCGGAAAACTGCTCCTTGGTGTATGTGATGGCAACGAAAATAAGTCAATATTGTGGTCATGCAACATCACACAACTCAATATCAGAGTCAGTCAAGTGGTCAAGCAATCTCTAAGCAGCCCTGTGGTGACTGACTAGGGCCACAAGGATCACCACTGCAATTGTTAGGTTGGCTTGTCACATATACATAGAGTCAGCTAGTAAGAAGACAATGAGTTCAAATAGATCCAAATAGTTTACTACTTACGGACAGCACAAACAAGATCAGAACTGTATCCGCTTTCTGTTTCTCTAGTCCCACAGTATGACATTGAATCAGAGGCATTCAGTAACGGACAGTGCAGGTGCAGGGTCTCTCTGCCATCCATAACTATACTCAAAGTCAGTAAGCAATTTTATTCCCACAATTGTACCCTAAGGTGGGGCAACAAGGAACATCTTGTGCTCAGCTAGGGAGATGGATGAGTAATGATCTCATGTCAGCCTCCAGCGAGACAGGAGGGAAGTGAGAAAATTCCTTGTGGCAGGGTCACCAAGTCACCAAGGCTGAGCCATTCCTCTGGTGTCTGATATAAAACAAAAGACCATATGTGTAGTGCTTATGAACATAACATTTCCAATACTGGTTCCAAAATGGAGGGGATGCTTTCCCTGTCTGGGTCATTACAAAAAATTAATTCAATATACATGGCTTGATGCTTGCTATGTTTCAGGAAAATTCTGGAATGCTTGAAATGAAGAGACCAAAAAAATGTGGTGCTTGCCCATGGGGGGATATCACATTCTCTTGGGACAGGCATAAACAAACACAAAAGCATTTGAAACACGAAGAAAGAACAGAGGCAAGAGACCCAACCAAAAGTAAAAATAAAAATTTTTAAAGAGACTGGGGTGGCCTAAAAGCAGGAGAAAAGCACAAAAATAAGATTCACTGTTAGAGTGAAATAGATACACTGGACTTCCCATATCCACCAATCACTTGATTCTATTAATGTAAGACTGAATCACAATTATAAACTAAAATTTGTGAGATGAACAGTGTTGTTTTCATTTTAAAAAGTACTTCTTTTCATTTTAGCTACCAGCATAGGTGTGTAGTAGTA
>PVKV010036735.1:0-15437 GCA_004027835.1 Alouatta palliata
AAAAAAAAAAAAAAAAAAAAAAAAGACTACAGTGACCTGTGATCATGCCACAGCACTCCAGCCTGGGTGACAGAAAAACACACTGTCACTAAAAAGAAAGAAAGAGAAAAAGAAATGAAAATCATTGCCACATCATTTGAAGCTTACAAGTTAGAATGCTAAAATGCCGTAGTATTTCTTTTCTTTCCTTTTTTTTTGAGACAGAGTCTCTCTTTACTCTGTCACCCAGGCTGTAGTGCAGTGGCATGATCTTGGCTCACTGCAGCCTCTGTTCAAGCGATTCTCCTGCCTCAGCCTCCCAAGCAGCTAGAATTACAGGTGCACACCACCACACCTAGCTAATTTTTGTATTTTGAATAGAGACAGGATTTCACCATGTTGGCCAGGCTGGTCTCAAACTCCTGACCTCAAGTGACCCACCCACCTTAGCCTCCCAAAGTGCTGGGATTACAGGTGTGAGCCACCATGCTCTGCTGCAGTGGTATTTCTATGCTCACTTTTTTTTTTTTTTTTTTTTTTTTTTGAGACAGAGTTTTACTCTTGTTGCCCAGGCTGGAGTGCAATAGCTCGATCTCAGCTCACCACAACCTCCGCCTCCCGGGTTCAAGTACTTCTCCTGCCTTAGCCTCCCAAGTAGCTGGGATTACATGCATATACCACCATGCCTGGCTAATTTCGTATTTTTAGTAAAGATGGGGTTTCTCCATGTAGGTCAGGCTGCTCTCGAACTCCTGACCTCAGGTGATCCACCCACCTTGGCCTCCCAAAGTGCTAGGATTACAGGCGTGAGCCATCAGGCCTGGCTTATCCTTCTTCTTCTTCTTGTTCTTTTTTTTTTTTTTTTTTTAAAGATGGGGCTCTCTGTTGCCCAGGCTGGAATGCAGTGGTGTTATTATAGCTCACTGAGTAGCTGGGACTGCAGTTGCATGCTACCATACCCAGGTAATTCTTAAAATTTTTTTGTAGCCAGGCATGGTGGCTCTGTAATCCCAGCACTTTGGGAGGTCGAGGTGGGTGGATCATGAGGTCAGGAGTTCAAGACTAACCTGGCCAAGATGGTGAAACCCTGTTTCTACTAAAAATACAAAAAAATTAGCCTGGCGTGGTGGCGGGGCCTGTAAACCCAGCTACTTAAGAGGCTGAGGCAGAGAATTTGCTGGAACCTGGGAGGTGGAGGTTGCAGTGAGCCGAGATTGCACCACTGTGATCCATCCTGGGCAAAAGAGCAACACTCTGTCTCAAAAAAAAAAAAAAATTTTTTTTTTTTTTTTTTTTTTTTGTAGAGATGTGGTCTTGCTGTGTTGCTCAGGCTGCTCCTGAACTCCCGGTCTCAAATGATCCTCCTGCCTTGGCCTCCCAAAGTACTAGCATTACAGACATGAGCCACTGTGCTCAGCCTGGATATTTGTATTCTAGGACAGTTACTACGTCCATTTCACCACAGCATTACCATGCTTTGCATCTCAAAGTTATTAATGCATTGATTCTACAATTATACTCTGATGTCATATTTGCCTCTTTAGACTATCATGTCTCTCATTTTCTCCCAACAGCATTTTTTGGGTATTTGTATTTTGTCATTTTATGTGTATTTTTTTTAAGGACCACTGAGAACTAATGTATATTTTTAATTTTAATTTAATTTTATTTTTTTGAAATAGGGTCTCACTGTCACCAAGTACATGCTACCACGTCTCACTAATTTTTGTATTTTTCGTAGAAATGGGGCTTTTCCATGTTGCCAAGGCTGGTCAAGAATTTTTTTATTATTTTTTGAGATGGAGTTTTGCTCTCTTTGTTGCCCAGGCTGGAGTACAGTGGCGTGATCTCAGTTCACCACAACCACCGCCTCCTTGGTTCAAGCGATTTTCCTGTCTCAGCCATGAGCCACCGTGCCTGGCCTTAATACGTATGTTTAAAAAGTAAATGAGGCCAGGCATGGTGGCTCATGCATGGGATGACAGCATCCCAGCACTTTGGGAGGCTAAGGTGGGCGGATCTCAAGGTCAGGTGTACAAGACCAGCCTGGCCAATATGGTGAAACCCCGTATCTACTAACAATACAAAATTTAGCCAGGCATGGTGGTAGGCACCTGAGGTTGCAGTGAGCCAAGATCACGCCCCTGCACTCCAGTCTGAGCAACAAAGAGAGTGAAACTCTATCTCAAAAAAAGAAAAAAAAAAAAAAAAAAGGTAAACGAGCTGGGCATGGTAGCCTGTGCCTGTAGTCCCAGTTACTCAAGAGGCTGAGATGGGAGGATTGCTTGAATCCCGGAGATTAAGGCTGCAGTGGCAGAGATCACGCTCTTGCACTCTAGCCTGGGTAAGAGTGAGACCCTGTGTCAAAAAAAAAAAAAAAGCAAATGGTTCTGTGTAATTACTAATGTATATGAGTTTTAGGTATTAAATGCCATACAAGCATTTTAAAATTTGCTTTAAAATTTTTCCATAATAGCTTTTTTGAGATACAGTTGATCTACCATAAAATCGACCTTTTAAAATTGTACAATTAAGTGTTTTTAGTAGAGTCACAATGTTGTGTAAACATCACCACTATCTAATTCCGGAACACATGATCATCCCAAGAAACCCAGTACCCCTTAGCAATCACTCCCCATTTTTCCTTTCCTCAGTCTGGCAACCACTAATATACTTACTCTACGGATTTATCTATCCAGGATATTTCATATAAATGAGCCATCCATATAAGTTTAATTGAACAAGGCTTTAAGAAGTTACTTGTAATCTGAGATTCTGTTCCATTATACCCTTTGCACTGATTTTCATGTTACTTGAGTAGATCACTTTTCTAATCTGCACAGGGACTTTTCCTGTTTGGTATTGGTGCAATAAATAAATCTGCTGATGTGTGTATGTTTCCTTGTTCTTGACCTTTGCTCTTCACATGTCTTAACAGTGTGTTCATGGTGTTGTGTAACCTGTTTTCTGGGCTCAGGTATCTGTTTGTAGCTAAGTGACTTTATTCTTAGTTGGGCATTTTTACCTCTACTTAACAACAATAAAAAAATATAGTTAATTCTGTTTCTGATTACTCCTACCTTGTTTTAAGGTTCCTAGAAACCACAATTTTTATTTTATTTATTTATTGTGAGACAGAGTCTTGCTCTGTCGCCCAGGCTGGAGTGTAGTGGCATGATCTCAGCTCACTGCACCTTCTGCCTCCCGGGTTCAAGCGATTCTCCTGCCTCAGCCTCCTAGGTAGCTAGGATTACAGGCGCACCCTACCACGCCCGGCCTTTATTTTTGTAATTTTTGTATTTTTAGTAGAGATGGGGTTTTGCCATGTTGGCCAGACTGGTCTTGAACTCCTGACCTCAGGTGATCCCCCTGCCTCAGCCTCCCAAAATTCTGGGATTACAGGTGTGAGCCACTGTGCCTGACTGAAACCACAATTTTAAATAAATATTTATTATTATTATTATTATTATTATTATTTTATTTTTTTGAGACAGAGTTTCGCTCTTGTTACCCGGGCTGGAGTGCAATGGCGCGATCTCGGCTCACCGCAACCTCCACCTCCTGGGTTCAAGCAATTCTCCTGCCTCAGCCTCCTGAGCAGCTGGGACTACAGGCACGTGCCACCATGCCCGGCTAATTTTTGTATTTTTAGTAGAGACGGGGTTTCACCATGTTGACCAGGATGGTCTCGATCTCTTGACGTCGTGATCCACCCGCCTCAGCCTCCCAAAGTGCTGGGATTACAGGCATGAGCCACCACGCCCGGCCATAGAAATATATATATTATTATCTTCCAAAGCAGAGTTTCTCTGTATCAGATTATCTCTCTTGGGACAAATTTTACAACAGCAAATTGATACCATCCTTATGCAAAAAGTCCTTATTCTTTCAAGGCTTTTCACCATTCCTTAGCTCTCACCTCCCAACAGTCATCTTCAGTGAGGACTTTGCCACTTGATTCACAGTCTTGCTTTCTGTATCAGTGCCCTCCAAACTTCCAGGTGATTACACTGCCTGTCAGTGTGGACAGTGTACCCTGTAGCCTGGCTTCCAGTATCTTTCACCTCAATTTTTTTTATCTGTCCATGCCAGAGCCAGGCCTTGGAGTTTGCCACCACCCAACTCTGAACTTCTCTTGAATTCTTGTACCTCCTATATTCCCTTCCATTTTGCTGGCACAGTTCTGGCCCACCTTTCACCTCTCTTATCCTTTTCTGTTTTTGGCTTACAGACTTTTTCTACCCTATTTTCCCAGTTCTGTTCTGTGAGAAGCCTGCCTTTGATCACTGCTCCATCTCTATATACTACCTTTCTATATAGTTCTTACTACCTTTGTCCACTCAACTTGCACTTATCAGATCCCTGCAGTCTCTCTCAGTTGTACTCTCAAAATCCTGTTCCCCTTGTCCTTTTTTGTTTCTATCCTTGATGTTACTAATCTCTGGTCACTCCATGTTGAGCATTGCTTTTGGGGGGTGGGAGGCTGGAAATCAGCACAGATTGGCACTACTCTGAATGTTTGAGTTTCAATTCCGACTGAGTCCTTGGCTTTTTTCTGCACTCTTTTAACTTGATTCATTCCCCCAGTAGCTATTGTAATGCTTGCTCTGCTCCTCAAAAATTCTCTATACCCCTTCACTTTGGAAAGTTTTTCGCCATTCTTCCTTCTAATCTTAGACAGAAAGATGTGCTCTCAGTCTGAGCTCCTCCTGGGACTTTGTCCCTTTTGGTTAATTCCTTCCTTCTCTTTCTTTTATCTTTTTAACTTCTGTTCCACTATCTCCGTTTCTTCAGTTTATCATCATACTCAAGCCTCACCCTTCTTTGAGAAGAAAATCTCACTTCCAGGCCTGCCATGGTGGCTCACACCTGTAATCCCAGCACTTTTGGAGGCCGCGGCAGGCAGATCACTTGAGGTCAGGGGTTCGAGACCAGCCTGGCCAATATGGTGAAACCCGGTCTCTACTGAAAATACAAAAATTAGCCAGGTGTGGTGGTGCATACCTATGATTCTAGCTGCTCAGGAAGCTGAGACAGGAGAATCACTTGAACCTGGGAGGTGAAGGTTGCAGTGAGCCGAGATTGAGCCACTGCACTCCAGCCTGGGTGACTAGAGCGAAACTCTGTCTAAAAAAAAAAAAACTCACTTCCTTTATCCCATTTCCAACTTTTTTTTTTTTTTTAAAAACGATTTTAGTTTTTTACCATTTCAGTTTTTTTTGAAACAGGAATCTCTCCTCTCTTGCCTCACCTATTAACCTCTTATACCATTTACTGTCACCCTGGCTGGGGTGCAGTGGAGGCTCTTTACAGTCTCCACCTCCCAAGCTCAAGCATTTGTCCCACCTCAGCTTCCTGAATAGGTAGAACCATAGGTGTGCACCACCACGCCTGGCTAATTTTTTTTTTTCTTTTTTTTAGAGATGGGATTTCACCTTGTTGGTTAGGGTGGTTTTGAACTCCTGACCTCAGGTGATCCACCCACTTCGGCCTCCCAAAGTGCTGGGATTACAGGCGTGAGCCACCATGCCATTTTTTTTTCTTTTTTTTTGAGGTGGAATCTTATCTGGTCACCCAGGCTGGAGTGCAGTATTGCAATCTCCATTCACTGCAACCTCTGCCTCCTGCGTTCCAGCAATTCTCCCACCTCAGCCTCCCAAGTAACTGGGATTATAGGTGCTCACCACCACAACTGGCTAATTATTATATTTTTAGCAGACACAGCGTTTCACCACATTGGCCAGGCTGGTGTTGAACTCCTGAGCTCAAGGATCCTCCCTCCTCAGCCCCCCAAAGTGCTGTCATTACAGGCGTGAGTCACTGCACCTGGCGTTATTATTATTATTATTTTTTTAAATTGAGTGTTGCTCTGTCACCAGGCTGGAGTCCAGTGGTGCGATCTTGGCTTACTGCAACCTCTGCCTCCTGGGTTTAAGTGTTTCTCCTGCCTCAGCCTCCTGCATAGCTGGGATTACAGGCATGCACCACCATCCCCAGCTAATTTTTGTATTTTTAGTAGAAACGAAGTTTCACTATGTTGGCCAGGATGGTCTTGATCTCTTGACCTCCTGATTCACCCAAAGTGCTGGGATTACAGGCATGAGCCACCACACCCGGCTGCCTCACTTCCTAATAGTGACAACAACCAGCCTTATTTTGTTCATTTTACCTCATTTGATCTTTATACACCCTAAGAGATTTTTCAGGAGAAATTTATACCTTGTCCAAGGTCACACAGTTTATGAATCCTGGAGCTAGGCTTTGCTCTGCCCTAGGCACCAAAGTGCTGGGATTATAGGCGTAAGGGCAAAGGTGTTTGTTTGTTTGTTTGTTTGAGACAGTCTTGCTCTGTCACCAGGATGGAGTGCAGTGGCCTTATCTCAGCTCACTTTCAATCTCTGCCTCCCTGGTTTGAGTGATTCCCCTGCCTCAGCCTCCTGAGTAGCTGAAACCTCTGCCTCCTGGCTTCAAGTGATTCTCCTGCCTCAGCCTCCCCAGTAGCTGGGACTATAGGCGCGCACCACCATGCCTGTCTAATTTTTTATTGTAGTAGAGATGGGGGTTTCACCGTATTGGCCAGGATAGTCTTGATCTCCTGACCTCCTGATTCACCTGCCTCAGCCTCCCAAGGTGCTGTGATTACAGGGGTGAGCCACTGTGCCCCGCTGCAAAGGTATTAAGATGGCAAAGTATGGGTTACCCACAATGAATGGCAAGCAGTTTACTTTGACCTAGGGAAAGCTGCAAGTAAGAAAGTAATATGTGTTAAATTTGGAAAGGGAGCTACAGGGTAGATAGAAGTTCTGGAATACTAAATGGTCTAGGAGTTAATAGAATCATTTCTCAGCTTAAAAACCTCCAGTGGCTCTCCATCCACATGTATAGGGTGGCCAAATAATCTGTCACCTAAACCAGGACCCTTTTGAGAGAAAGGAAGCACTCTTAATTATGACACTGAGATAGGCAGAAGCTGAGAGTATCCCCAGCAAACTGAGAGTTACAGTCACCTTGACTGTAAGTCAAGTCCAAGATGATGTTTTGGCAAAACTGCTCTGGAGGCACTGTACAAGATAGGTAGAGGTGGGCCAGGTGTGGTGGCTCATGCGTGTAATCCCAGCACTTTGGGAGGCTGAGGCAGGTGGATCACTTGAGGTCAGGAGTTCAAGACTGGCCTGACCAGCATGACAAAACCCCATCTCTACTAAAAATACAAATATTAGCTGGGCATGGTGGTCGGCGCCTGTAGTCCCAGCTACTTGAGAGGCTGAGGCAGGAGAATCACTTGAAGCCAGGAGGCGGAGGTTTCAGTGAGCCAACATCACACCACTGCACTCTAGCCTGGGCAACAGAGCAAGACTCCGTCTCAAAAAAACCAAGATGGGTAGAGATAAATTTTGAGGTTAAGATGGTTGTTTAGGAATGTGACATAAGATTCTTCGCTAGGTGGTTCCTGGAGAACTAAAGAAAGCGTGAGTCTTCACTGCAAGAAATTGATAGGTCTAGGGATGGCTGGGTGTGGGTTATGAGGGAGGTGAAGGAATTACTTGAGTCATGAGCTGGAGTGATTTTATTTTTATTTTTTGAGATAGGGTCTCACTCTGTTGCCCAGCATGGAGTGCAGTGGTACAGTCTCGGCTTACCACAACCTCTGCCTCCCTGGCGATCCTCTTGCCTTAGCCTCCTGAGTAGCTGAGACTACAGGTGCACGCCAGTATGCCTGGCAGATTTTTTATTTTTTTTTGTAAAGATGGGGGTCCTGCTTTGTTGTCCAGGCTGGTCTTGAACTCCTGGCCTCAAGTGATCCTCCCACCTTGGCCTCCTGAGTAGCTGGGACTACTGGCATAAGCCACCACGCCCAGTCCTGAAAGATTGTGTGTGTGTGTATTTTTTTTTTTTTTTTTTGAGGCAGAGTCTCACCCTGTTGCCCAGGCTGGAGTGTAGTGGCTGGATTTCGGCTCAATGCAGCCTCTGCCTCCTGGACTCAAGCAATTCTTGTGCCTCAGCCATCGAGAAGCTAGGATTATACTCATGCACCACCACTCTTAGCTAATTTTTATACTATTTAGTAGAGTTAGGGTTCTGCCATGTTGGCCATGACTGGTCTTGAACTCCTGGCCTGAAGTGATCCACCTACCTTGGCCTCCCGAAATCCTGGGATTACCGGCATGAACCACCACGCCTGGTCGAAAATATATGTCATTTTTCTTTCTTTCCTTTTTTTTTTTTTTTTGAGACAGAATCTCACTCGGTTGCCCAGGCTAGAGTGCAGTGGCACTATCTGGGCTCACTGCAACCTCCTCCCCCTGGATTCAGGCAATTCTTCTGCCTCAGCCTAGTAGCTGGAATTACATGTGTGCACTAGCATGCTTGGCTAATTTTTTTTTTTTTTTTTTTTTTAATTTAAAGACGGGGTTTCACCATGTTGGTCAGGCTGGTCTTGAACTCCCGACCTCAGGTGATCCGCCCGCCTTGGCCTCCAAAGTGCTTGGATTACAGGCGTGAGCCACCACGCCCGGCCTAATTTTTTATTTTTAGTAGAGATGGGGTTTTACCATGTTGGCCAGGCTGGGATATGATCTTTGTTAAGAGGCTTTCTTCCCTCTTACTTTCCGTATTACCCTATTGGTTTATCAAGGGATATATCAAGTAAATACTGAATTTTCTACTGTGATTTAAAAGATTTTTTGTACCATTCAGTAATGGCCAGGCATGGTGGCTCATGCCTGTAATCCCCAGCACTTTGGGAGGCACAGGTGGGAGGATGGCTTGAGCCCAGGAGTTTGAGACCAACCTGGACAACATAGTGAGACCCCTGTCCCTCAAAAAACACAAAAATTGATAATGTGATTAGAATTTGAAAAATACAGAAAGATAATACCCAGAAATTTACCACCTGGAACCAATTGCTAAAAAGACCAAAATAAAGAGAAAAAGGGTTTTTATTCCACACAGGTATAATTGGACTTGGAAACTTACTTTATTAAAATAACCTTTCTTCTTTTTCTTTTCTCTCTACTTTTCTTCCTCCCTCTCCCCACAACCCCCAACAAGTTTTGATAAATACCTCATAGGCCATATATAATTTTGTTATTTTTGTGGTTTTTGAGATAGGATGTTGCTGTGTTGCCCAGGCTGAAGTGTGGTGGTACAATCATGACTCACTGCAGTCTTGACTTCCCAGCCTCAAGGGACCCTCCCAAATCAGCATCCCGAATAGCTGGGACTACAAGCATGTGCCACCATGCTAGGCTAATTTTTTTTTCATTTTTTGTAGAGACAGGGTCTCACTATGTCGCGCAGGATGGTCTTGAACATCCTCCTGCCTGTGCCTCCCAAAGTGCTGGGATTACAGATGCTAGCCACCATACCCAACCTAAAATTTTTCCTAAGTAACACTTGTGATACATATCTTTTTTTTTTTTTGAGACGGAGTTTCGCTCTTGTTACCCAGGCTGGAGTGCAATGGCGCGATCTCGGCTCACCGCAACCTCCGCCTCCTGGGTTCAAGCAATTCTCCTGCCTCAGCCTCCCGAGTAGCTGGGACTACAGGCACGTGCCACCATGCCCAGCAAATTTTTGTATTTTTAGTAGAGACGGGGTTTCACCATGTTGACCAGGATGGTCTCGATCTCTTGACCTCGTGATCCACCCGCCTCGGCCTCCCAAAGTGCTGGGATTACAGGCATGAGCCACCGCGCCCGGCGATACATATCTTTATACATAAAACTTGAAACTTCTCTATATTTAGAATAATTGCCTTTTTTTTTTTTTTTCCCCTCCAGACAGTTTCACTCTGTCGCCCAGGCTGGAGTGCAGTGGTGCAATCTCGGCTCTCTGCAACCTCCTCCTCCCTGGTTCGAGTGATTCTCATGCCTCAGCCTCCCTAGTAGCTGTGAGTACAGGCACCAGGCACCACCAATGGCTAATTTTTGTTGTTGTTGAAAGGAAGTTTCACTCTATCACCCAGGCTGGAGTGCAGTGGTGCAGTCTTGGCCCACTGCAACCTCCACCTCCTGGGTTCAAGTGATTCTACCTTAGCCTACTCAGTATTTGGGATTACAGTCATGCGTCGCCACACCTGGCTAATTTTCGTGTTTTTAATAGAGACCATGTTTCACCACATTGGCCAGGCTGGTCTTGACCTCCTGACTTCTAGTAATCAGCCTGCCTCAGTCTAAAAATTACTGGGATTACAGGTGTGAGCCGCCTCACCTGGCCTCTATATTTAGGATAATTTCTTTTTTGTTTTTGTTTTTGTTTTTTGAGACGAGTCTCGCTCTGTCACCCAGGCAGTGGTGCGATCTCAGCTCAGTGCAACCTCCACCACCCAGGCTCAAGCAATTCTCATGCTTCAACCTCAAGAGTAGCTGGAACGATGGTTGCGCACCACCACGCCCAGCTAATTTTTGTATTTTTAGTAGAGACAGGGTTTCACCATGTTGGCCAGGCTGGTCTCAAACTCCTGACCTCAAGTGATCCACCTGCTCCATCCACCTGCCAGCCACTGTGCCTGGCCTATATTTAAGATAATTTCTTTCTTTCTTTCTTTCTTTCTTTCTTTTTTTTTTGTCTTCTTGAAGCATAAGATAATTTCTAAAAGTAGCATTCTTGGGTCAAAATGATAGTAACAGATACATTTTTGCCAATTGATTTTGTGCTAGTTTATACTGCCACCAAATGTGCCTCTTTTACCACATCCTTTTTGGTCCTGGCCGTTAAAATTCTTTTTCATTTTGCTACTTTAGTGGACAAAGAATGGTTTCTACTAGGTATTTTAATGTCATTTTGTGGGTTTTTTTTTTTTTTTGAGATGGATTCTCACTATGTAGCCTAGGCTGGAGTTTAGTAGTGCGGTCTTGGCTCACTGCAACCTCTACCTTCTGGTTTCAAGTGATTCTCCTGCCTCAGCTTCCACAGTAGCTGAGATTAGAGGCACCCACCATCACACCCAGCTGATTTTTTTTTTTAGTAGAGACGGGTTTTCACCATGTTGGCCAGGCTGGTCTCAAACTCCTGACCTCGTGATCCACCCGTCTCAGCCTCCCAAAGTGCTGGGATTACAGGCTGGGCCACCACGTTTGGCCTTGTTTTGTTTTTAAGACAGGGTTTCACTCTGGCACCCAGGCTGGGGTGCAGTGGTGTGATCAGGGCTTACAGCAGCCTCAACCTCCTGGGCTCAAGTGATCCTCCCACCTCAGCCTCCTAAATAGCTGGGACTGCAAGTGAATTCCACCACACCTAGCTAATTTTTTGTTTTTTATAGAAACGGAGTTTTGCCATGCTGCCCAGGCTGGTCTTGAACTCCTAAGCTCAAGTGATCCTCCTGTCTAGGCCTCCCAAAATGCTAGAATGTCAAGCATGAGCCACTACATCAGTATAGATAGATCATGTTAGACCAGGCTGGATAAGAGTGTGTAATTCTTTGCAGTAAGGTTGCTGTAGGATTATCTACTCAGAGTTTGTGTTTAACAGTATTGGTGTTTAATGTATATTGGTGTTTAATGTTGACTACTAAATTCAAAACTCTTTTTTTCAGACCCTATCAGATTTGGATATGTCCTTCATATTTGATTGGATTTACAGTGGTTTCAGCAGTGTGCTACAGTTTTTAGGTAATATTGGTTCTTTGTTTTCTATAGTTATCCTCTTTGGTCTTATTTATTTAATAGTCCTTATCTGTGTCAAGTCTCTTTATATATAAGCCAGTAGTTAAGAATAGTTAAGAATATAGTCTTTGAAATCATACAAATATGTTCAGTTACTTGCTATGTCCCTTTTAAATTAAGTAATCTTTGGCAAGTTACTTTTTTTCACCTTAGCCTGAGTTTCCTTATCTGTAAAATGATAATAATAATTCCTGGCTGTTAAGGTGTTAGGAATATTACTAACAGAAATATCTACCATTTATTAGCTAGTTTACCTATGTGCTTTAATGCTTTATGTCATTTAATCCTTACAGGAATTCAGTATGTTATTTTTATTATTAAAATGCATGTTCCATAAAGTACCTTGTATACCATAAATAGCAGTTTATAACCTGCTAAATAAGACGTCTTTACCCAGGAATTATTATTTTTTAAAATTTTATAGAGATGGGGTCTTGCTATGTTGCCCAGGCTGGTTTTTTGTTTCTTTCTTTTTGAGGCAGGGTCTCGCTCTATCACCCAGGCTGGAGTTCAGTGGCGTAATCTCTCACTGTAATCTCTGTCTCCCAGGTTCAAGCAATTCTTCTGCCTCAGCCTCTTGAGTAGCTGGGACTACAGGTGTGTGCCACCATACCAGCTAATTTTTGTGTTTTTCGTAGAGATGGGGCTTCACAATGTTGGCCAGGCTGGTCTTGAACTCCTGAGCTCAGGTGATCCACCCACCTCAGCCTCCCAAAGTGCTAAGATTACAGGCATGAGCCATTGTGCCCAGCCTTGCTACAGTTTTTTTGTTGTTGTTGGGAGGGGTGCAGTGAGTTTCACTCTGTCGCCAGGCTGGAGTGCAGTGGCATGATCTCAGCTCACTTAAACCTCCGCCTCCCAGGTTCAAGCAATTCTCCTGCCTCAGCCTCCCAAGTAGCTGGGACTATAGGCGTGTACCACCCCTCCTGGCTACTTTTTGTATTTTTAGTAGAGACGGGATTTCACCATGTTGGCCAGGCTGGTCTTGAACTCCTGACCTCAAGTGATCTACCTACCTCGGCCTCCCAAATTGCTGGGACTACAGGCATGAGCCACTGCTCAGCCTCCTTGCTGAGTTTTTAGGTAATATTGGTCCTTTGCTGTCTTAGTTATCCCCTTTTATCTTATTTATATATTAGGGTTTGTGTCGAGCCTCTTTGTATATGAGGCAATAGTTAAGAATATGGGCTTTGTAATCACACAAATATGTTCAATTACTCATTGCATCCCTTTCTCTTTTTTTTGAGATGAAGTCTCGCTCTTGTCCCTCAGGCTGGAGTGCAATGGCACTATCTCAGCTAACTGCGACTTCCTCTTCCCGGGTTCAAGTGATTCTTCTGCCTCAGCCTCCCGAGTAGCTGGGATTACAGGCGCCTGCCACCATGCCTGGCTAATGTTTGTATTTTTAGTAGAAACGAAGTTCCACCATGTTGTCCAGGCTGGTCTTGAACTCCTGACCCCATGATTGGCCTGCCTGGGCCTCCCAAAGTGCTGGGATTACAGGCATGAGCCACCACGCCGCCCGGCCGTATTGCTTTTAAATTATGTAATCTTGGGCAACTTGCTTTTTCATGACACTCATAGAAGTAGTGACAAACAAGTAGATTCTTTAATGATAAAAAATATATATAGTTCTCCCCCCAAAAAATAAAAGATTAGGACATCAAAGAGTTTATTTCTTAGCCTTAAGCATGGATAAAGGACTAGGTGTTATTTTAGTATGAATTTATTAGAAAACGGATGACCTAAAAGTATAATTGTATAATGTCTTTAAATGTTTATTTCAAATGCCAACTTGAACTAGAAAAAAGTTTATTGATTGAGTAAATATTTTTTTCAGCTGCTGCTATAAGTTAAGACTAGTCTTCTCTCATGTAATTCTGTGGAGGTTAGACAATTAAACACGTAAAAAATAAAGTTTGGATAGCTGGGCATGGTGGCTCACACCGGTAATCCCAGCACTTTGGAAGGCCAAGGCAGGCGGATCACAAGGTCAGGAGATTGCGACCATCCTGGCTAACAAACATGGTGAACCCCCATCTCTGCCAAAGATACAAAAAATTAGCCGGACTTGGTGGCATGCACCTGTAGTCTCAGCTACTCAGGAGACTGAGGCAGAATCACTTGAACCTGGGAGGCAGAGGTTGCAGTGAGCCAAAATTGCACCAGTGCACTTTAGCCTGGGCAACAGAGCAAGACTCTGTCTCAAAAAAAAAAAAAATAAATAAATAAATAAAATAAAATAAAAAAGTTCGGCTGGGCATGTGGCTCATGCCTATAATCCCAGCACTTTCAGAAGCCAAGGTGGGCGGTTCACTTGAGGCCAAGAGTTCAAGACCAGCCTGGCTAACATGGTAAAACCCCATCTCTACCAAAAAATACAAAAATTAGCCGGGCGTAGTGGTGTACACCTGTAGTCTCAGCTACTCAGGAGGCTGAGGTAGGAGGATTGCTTGAGCCCAGGAAGTTGAGGCTGCAGCAAACTGTAATAATGCCATTGCACTTCAGCCTAGGCAAGAGTGAGAACCTGTCTCTAAATAAATAAAGTAAGTAAGTTCAATATGAAATTTAGCAGTTCAATTCCACTCTATTATAAATTGGTCAATGCTGCCTCTTTTCTGTTTATCAATTTATCAGTCAATACCTGGTTGATACTTCTAAAATTAAAGTAATCAGCATTTTGGCATTGTAGATATGTTAAGGCAACACACATACTCTATTGACTGAGTCGAAATTTGGTTTTATAATTATTTGAAGTCCCAAATCATGAATAGATTTATTTATTTATTTATGAGACAGAGTCTCACTCTGTTGCCCAGGCTGGAGTGCAATGGCATGATCTCAGCTCACTGCAAACTCCGCCTCCTGGGTTCCAGTGATTCTCCTGCCTCAGCTTCCCGAGTAGCTGGGATTACAGGCATACACCACCACACCTGGCTAATTTTTGTATTTTTAGATCAGCCGAGGTTTCATCATGTTGGTTAGGCTGTTCTTAAACTCCTGACATCAGATGACTGGCCTACCTCAGCCTCCCAAAGTGCTGGGATTACAGGTGTGAACCACTGTGCCCAGCCATGAATAGATGTAAAATAGCTGTTTTAAAATCGAAAACAGGTTTACAACTCCAACCTTAATTGGGTCAAATTTAAATTCATTTGGATAATCAGTGTCAGATATTATTACTTTGACCAATCATAGCTCTTACTTTGCAGGATTATATAAGAAGACTGGTAAATTGGTATTTCTTGGATTGGATAATGCAGGAAAAACAACATTGCTACACATGCTAAAAGATGACAGACTTGGACAACATGTCCCAACATTACATCCCAGTAAGTATATTCCCACATACAATGTGATACTTGATCAAGTCATGCTAAGTCACGCACACTAACCAAAAGTGTTTTGTTTTGTCTTGCTCTGTTGCCCGGGCTGCAGTGTAGTGGTATGATCACAGTTCACTGCTACCTCTGCCTCCCTGGCTTAAGCCATCCTCTTTTTTTTTTTTTTTTTGAGACGGAGTTTCGCTCTTGTTACCCAGGCTGGAGTGCAATGGCGCGATCTCGGCTCACCGCAACCTCCGCCTCCTGGGTTCAAGCAGTTCTCCTGCCTCAGCCTCCCAAGTAGCTGGGACTACAGGCATGTGCCACCATGCCCAGCTAATTTTTGTATTGTTAGTAGAGACGGTGTTTCACCTTGTTGACCAGGATGGTCTCGATCTCTTGACCTTGTGATCCACCCGCCTCGGCCTCCCAAAGTGCTGGGATTACAGGCGTGAGCCACCGCGCCCGG
>PVKV010036736.1:0-15436 GCA_004027835.1 Alouatta palliata
GGGAAGGAAGGAAGGAAGGAGAAAGAAAGAAAAGAAAGAAACCAATCAAGCCAGGCGCAGTGGCGCATACCTGTAATCCCAGCACTTTGGAAAGCCAAGGCAGACAAATCCCTTGAGGTCAGGAGTTCCAGACCAGCCTGGACAACATGGTGAAACCCCATCCTTCCTGAAAATACAAAAATTAGCTGGGCGCCGTGGCATGCACCTGTAGTCCCAGCTACTCAGGAGGCTGAGGCAGGAGAATTGCCTGAACCTGGGAGGTGGAGGTTCCAGTGAGCCATGATCGCGCCACTGCATTCCAGCCTGGGTGACAGAATGAGACTCTATCTCAAGGAGGGAAGGAAGGAAGGAAAGAAAGAAGGAAGGAGGGAAGGAAGGAAGGGAGGAAGGGAGGAAGAGAGAAAGGAAGGGAGGGAGGGAGGGAGGGAGGGAAGGAGGAAGGAATGAAATCAATACTCATTATCAAGTACTCAAAATATCTGTCTACACGTGCTACTGACCTAAACTACATTTTTCAAGAATATTCTTCGTTGCCCAGGCTGGAGTGCAGTGGCGCGATCTCATCTCACTGCAACCTTTGCCTCTCAGGTTCAAGAGATTCTCCTGCCTCCGCCTCTCAAGTAGCTGGGACTACAGGCCTACACCACCACACCCGACTAATTTTTGGTAGAGACGTGGTTTTGTCGTGTTGGCTAGGCTGGTCTCAAACTCCTGACCTCAGGTGATCTGCCCGCCTTGGCCTCCCAAAGTGCTGGGGTTTCAGGCATGAGCCACTGCACCTGGCCTCAAGAATGTTCATTTACAGAGGCATAGAGGTGAAGAGCACCCTCTGCAATGACACAGCCTGGATTTGACTCCTACCTCTCCAGTCCACAAATTTTCTGGCACCAGTAGTGTTGATTCAGCTCCCTCTGGGCCTCACTTACCCATCTGTAAAATGGGGATATTAACATCTGCCTTGTCCATTTACTAGGAGGATGAATGTGATTATTACACGTAAAAGGCTAGAGCCGTACTTGACACATGATACATACTCAAATTCCAGCCCACCTTCTCTTTCCGAATGCCAGACTTTGTGCTAAACTCTTACCGGCTTTTACACTGAGCCCCAAAAGATTATCAGCCCAAATTTTAGGGCACGTGTGTTTCTGTCAATGTCTCAGAAAAGTCGGATTGGGAGTTGCGTGCACATTTCCTGCCGGAACAAAGTAAAGCAGCAATCTCTCCGCACTACTGCATTTCCAGCTGGCAGAGTTCAGTTTTTAAAGAGCAGTAAATACTTGCAAGAGATGAACGGCAGGAAGTGAATGAAGGAATAGATACATTTTTAAGATCCACTGACAGTTTGGACATTCTGGAAGCCGGGTGGGTCTGGGAGATGAATTTATTGGCTTTAATGTCAGACGCTGTGCAGGTCATGAGTTGTGCCTTTTGTCCTGACGTCAGCGGAGAGCGGATCTTTGGAAGGACTTGCCCATTGAGCACATTTGCTGAAACATCTTGGCTTCATTACATTTATGAGTTTTAAAAGCATGTAAAATATTTTATGTGGTTCTTGCAAAAGGGTAACAACATAAATAACCTGCAGGGATAGGACGATTTTCAAGAAATGGGGTCAGCCGGCAAGCCAGCGTTCGCTCTGTGGACATCCTGAGTGTACCCTGAGCGTATCTGCTCCTCCGGATCCACTCTCCATGTTCTGTTCCCTGCCCTGTGTCCGAGGCTGAGCGGTGGGGACTGCATCTGCTGGTTCTGCGACATCTGGTTTCTTGCCGGGTTCAGCCAATAAAGAGCAGGAGTGGGAGATGGGAGCACCGAGGTAGGGCTGGGGTATTGACTCCCTGGCTGGCCATGGTCTGGCCGTGGCTGTGTCCCTCTACTGAAAGCCACGGCTCCTGTGGTGTGGCCTCTTTCCTATGGAGCTTGCCATTTTCTGATAACCACTCCCTCCGGCTGTCTTGGCAGGCCTTGAAGAGGGAAGGGCTTCTGGTTGTTGGTGAAGCACCCCCGGGGCACTTCATCAATGCTGGTGGTTTCTCTATACCTCGCTTACACCTTTGCAAATATCCCCATTATTAAACTCTCCTTAGCCAGGTATGGTGGCATGTTCCTGTAATCCTAGCATTTGGAGGCCAAGACAGGAGGATAACTTGAGCCTGGGAGATGGAGGTTGCTGTGAGCCAGGATTGCGCCACTGCACTCCAGACTGGGTGACAGAGTGAGATCCTGTCTCTCTGTCTCCAAAAAAAAAAAAAAGCAAAAAACCCCCAAAAGACTCTCCTCAGTTACTCTACTCAAGTGAGGCTTTTAATTATCTTGGGGGGCCGGGTGTGGTGGCTCACGCCTGTAATCCCAGCACTTTGGGAGGCCGAGGCAGGTGGATCACCTGAGGTCAGGAGTTCGAGACTAACCCGGCCAACATGGTGAAACCCTGTCTCTAAAAAAAAAAAACAAAACATTATCTTGGGGATCTTGAACAGGCACAGTTATTATTTTGTTTGCTTTTGACACAGAGTTTTGCTCTTGTTGCCCAGGCTGGAGTGCAGTGGTACGACCTCAGCTAACCACAACCTCTGCCTCCCGGGTTCAAGCAATTCTCCTGCCTCAGGCTCCTGAGTAGCTGGGATTACAGGCATGTGCCACCACGTCCGGCTAATTTTGTATTTTTAGTAGAGACAGGGTTTCTCCATGTTGGTCAGGCTGGTCTCAAACTCCCGACCTCTGGTGATCCACCCGCCTCAGCCTCCTAAAGTGCTGGGATTACAGGGGTGGGCCACCACACTTGTCCTGTTTGTTTTTGAAACAGAGTCTCACTCTTGCCCAGGCTGGAGTGTAGTAGTGCGATCTCCGCTCACTGCTACCTCCACCTCTGGGGTTCAAATGATTCTCCTGCCTCAGCCTCCTCAGTAGCTGGGATTACAGGCGTGTGCCACCATGCCTGGCTAATTTTCGTATTTTTGGTAGAGATCGTGTTTCATCATGTTGGTCAGGCTGGTCTCGAACTCCTGGCCTCAAATGATCCACCCGCCTTGGCCTCCCAAAGTGCTGGGATTATAGGTACGAACCACCATGCCTGGTAGGCACAGTTATTAATATCATGTTAGATGAAAAATCAAAATCTTACAGAAATTTAAGCCTTTATATCACGATGGCTTCCTGTCTCTATGGCAAGGGAATCCTTATAGAGAAAGGCCAAGCTCAAAGTTGTAGCCAAATAATTTAGTAAATAATTTTACATTCCTCACATTAAATATGCAGGCTACACATGATCTCTACCATCCAGAAATATCTGTTTTAGCAGAGAAGATAGACAATCTGATAAGAAATCACGCTACGGGAGGAACACGGGGCAATAAAGAGTCTCTATTTGTTTTCTGGGGCTGCTGTAACGGAACACCACAAATGGAGTAGCTTAAACAGCACAGATGTAAGGCCGGGCACAGTGGCTCACACCTGTAATCCCAGCACTTTGGGAGGCTGAGGCGGGTGGATAACCAGGTCAGGAGTTCGTGACCAGCCTGGCCAACATGGTGAAACCCCATTTCTACTAAAAATTAGCCGGGCATGGTGGTGTGTGCCTGCAGTACCAGCTACTTGGGAGGCTGAGGCAGGAGAATCACTTGAACCTGGGAGGTAGAGGTTGCAGTGAGTCGAGATCATGCCATTGAACTCCAGCCTGGGCAACGGAGCAAGACTCTGTCTCAAAACAAAACAAACAAACAAACCAGTACAGATGTGTTGTCTGAAGGTTCTCTGAGTGCTGTGAGGGAAAGATCTGTGCCAGGCCTCTCTCCTTGGCTTATAGATGTCTGTCTTCTTGTGACTATTCTGTCATCTACCCTCTATGTCTGTCTGTCTTTGTATCCAAATTTCTCCCACATGTCACCTGTCCTGTTGAAATCGGGTTTCTGTAAAAACCCTATTTCCATGTAGAAACACATTCTGAGGTCCTGGGTTTTAGGTTCCAACATGGCACAATACAATTCAACTCATAGCAGAGTCCGACATCCATGAGTTCAAATCCAGGTTGTGTCACCTTGGGCAAATTATTTATTTATTTATTTAGAGACCGAGTCTCGCTTTGTCACCCAGGATGGAGTGCAATGGTGCTATCTTGGCTCACTGCAACCTCCACCTCCCAGGGTCAAGCAATTCTCCTGCCTCAGCCTTCCGAGTAGCCGGGATTACAGGCACGTGCCACCACCCCTGGCTAATTTTTGTATTTTTTAGTAGAGACGGGGTTTCACCATGTTGACCAGGCTGGTCTTGAACTCCTGACCTCAGGTGATCTGCCTGCCTTGGCCTCCCAAAGTGAGCTGCTGCTCCCAGGGATTACAGGAGTGAGCTGCCACACCTGGCCACCTTGGACAAATTATTTAAACTGTTCAGTGTTTGTGTTTCATCATCTAGAAAATGGGGATAGCTTGGTCACGGTGGCTCACACTCGTAATCCAGCACTTTAGGAAGCTGAGGCAGGAGGATTGCTTGAGCCTAGGAGTTTGAGATCAGCTTGGGCAACATAGCAAGACTCCATCACTACAAAAAAATTTAAAAAAATTGGCCAGGCCTAGAAAGAACCAAAAAGTCTACGAGTTGTCAAGATTTCCACTTTGGGGCACAGTGATTCATGCCTGTGATCCCAGCTCTTTGGGAAGCTGAGGCATGATGATTGTCTGAGCCCAGGAGTTTGAGATCAGACTGGGCAACATAGCAAGACTCCATCTCTAAAAACAAATTTTTTTTTGAGACAGGGTCTTGCTCTGTCACCTGCATTGGAGTGTAGTGGCACTGTCACAGCTCACTGCAGCCTCAACCTCCCAGGCTCAAGAGATCCTCTCACCTCAGCTTCCCAAGTAGCTGGGACTACAGACGTGTATCACCACACCCAGCTAATTTTTTTGCAGTGACAAGATTTCACCATGTTATTCAGGCTGGTCTTGAAGTCCTGGCTTGAAGTGATCCTTCCTTTTTGGCTTCCCAAAGTGCTGGGATTACAGGTGTGCGCCACCATACCTGACTCTACGATTTGTATTTTTCAGGTTAGCCAGGCATGGTGGCACATACCTGTTAGTTCCAGCGAGGTAAGGTGGGAGCATCTCTTGAGCCCAGGAGTTGGAGGCTGCAGTGAACTTTCAGCCTGCCCCTGCCTGGGCGACAGAATGAGATTCTGTCTCTAGAGAAACAATAAAAGAAAAGAAATGATTCCTGTTTTGGAACAATGGGTAGGGGTGGGGAATCTAGAATGGATCAGGAGTGGGCAAGTCTTGACTTCTTATAACTGCAGAATCCAGATGGATGCGTGGGTGGGCTGGGGTAACAGATCTACTCAGGGTGGGGGCTGGGGGTATCTCTAGGTATTTAAGCCTGTCAATAAAAAAAGTGACCGCTGCTTTGTATCTGCAGCTACTCAAGGGAAATAAAGCCGTTTGCTTATAAAGAATTTCCATAAACATTTCTGAGGATGTGTATTGGGGTAATCTTGGGATGTGCATTAAACTAAACAGGGTAGTATAAACACAGGAACAGGCTGAAAGAGGGAGAATAAATGGCCCAAGTTTGCCCTGGCCCAATGGCCTTAGGCAATTGTGCAGCTTGCAGAAACCCAGAGGCTTCAGTTCATTATTTAAAGAAGGCGGAGACAAAGACAGAAAACCAAATGCAGCCCTCCCATGGGTAGACAGATGCCTGAACAACCTCTGCAATTGAGCTCTTTTTTTCTCTCCTCCTAGGGTTCAGTGCTTTGGATTCCCGAAGTTACGTATGTTGAAATAGTCGAGAGACGGTTAAGAGAACAGGAACAGGTGGCTTTGGGAGGCACAAGCTCTGGGCGAGGCACAGTTCTAAAAGCTGTGTGTGCACCATCTCATTTCATCCTCCTGATACCGTCTTGGGGAAGGTAGCACTATTGCCTCCACTTTGCAGATGAGGAAACTGAGGCACAGAGAAGTGTGATGACTTGCTGAAGGATACATAACTCATTAGAGTGGGGCTTCATCTACAAAAGATGCTCCACCCCAGGAAGGAAAAGGTTCATTGCTATCATCATCTGTATTTGGTCGCTGAGCCTTGGAATTTATTTTGAGGAAACTCCAGGACATACAGTGGAACTAATTACGTGCTTCTATTCATGGCCTGCTTTTATCATTGGTTTGTGCAAAGGGACACTTTTAAATTATTTACTTATATTATCCACACATGAATGAGTTAGCAAATTCAAATGATTCAGGCCGGGCACGGTGGCTCATACCTGTAATCCCAGCACTTTGGGAGTCTAAGGTGGGTGGATCACCTGAGTTCAGGAGTTCGAGACCAGCCTGGCCAACACGGTGAAACCCGTCTCTATTAAAAATCAAAAATTAGCCAGGCGTGGTGGTGTGCACCTGTAATCCCAGCTACTCGGGTGGCTGAGGCAGGAGAATCTCTTGAACCCAGGAGGCAGAGGTTGCAGTGAGCTGAGATAGCACCAGCACACTCTAGTCTGGGTACAGAGTAAGACTCCATCTCAAAACAAACAATCAAATAAAATCACCAAAAAACCCACAACAAACAAGCAAACAAAAAACTCCAAATGGTTCAAAAGTGTACAAAGGGAAGGAAGGCCTTCCTCTCGATATGTACAATGCCCTATTCTCTCTCCCCCTAAGGTTCTCTGGGATCAGTTTTCTTATGTCTCCTAAGAGGTCTGTACACAGGCAAACAAATAGGGCTGTCTGTATGTGTGTGCACACCTGCGCAGGCATCTCTTTTTGCTTACATATTGTTTTGCCCCTTGCTCTCTTCATTTTTTTTTTTTTTAAAGACATGGTTTCACCATGTCGGTCAGGCTGGTCTCTTCATTTAGTAATGCATCTTGGAGTTTATTCCATAGCTCTATGTGATGTATAGATCTACCTCATTCTTTTTAATCGCTACATAGTATTTCACTGTATGTATATTTAGGTTGGTGCAAAAGTAGCTGAGTGTGGTGGCTCATACCTATAATCCCAGCACTTTGGGAGGCCAAGGCGGGCAGATCATCTGAGGTCAGGAGTTCAAGACCAACCTGATTAACTTGGAGAAACTCTGTCTCTACTAAAAAAAGAAATACAAAATTAGCCAGGTGTGATGGTGCATGCCTATAATCCCAGCTACTTGGGAGACTGAGGCAGGAGAATCACTTGAATCTGGAAGGTGGAGGTTGTGGTGAGCTGAGATCATACCACTGCATTCCAGCCTGGGCAAGAAGAGTGAAACTCCATCTCAAAAAAAAAAAATGATAAAAGTAATTGTGATTTTTATCATCAATGTGGCCAGAACCCACAGCCTATTCATAAGTATTTACATTGTTTCTAGTATGTTGAGATTATAAACAATGCCTTATTTTCTGGGGAGGGTGTGTATAATTTCTACTTGTGGGTATGTAATTTCAAACATGTGCAAGTATACCTAAAGTATCAATACACAAGAGTAGAATCTTAGAGGTCCATTAAAAATTATTTTACTATTTTTCCCCTTCATCTCCATCTCCAATCTCATTTCCTTCCCTGTCACATAGAGCCACTGCATGTATTGAAAATGAGTCCTTTATTTATTTATTAATTTTTTTAAAGACAGGGTTTCACCATGTTGGTCAGGCTGGTCTTGAACTCCCAACCTCAGGTGATTCGCCTGCCTTGACCTCCAAAGTGCTTGGATTACAGGTGTGAGCCACCACTCCTGGCCCCCCCTTTTTTTTTTTTTTTTGAGACAGAGTCTTGCTCTATCGCCCAGGCTGGAGTGCAGTGGTGCGATCTCAGCTCACTGCAACCTCCACCTCCTGGGTTCAAAGCAATTCTCCCGCCTCATCCTCCCAAGTAGCTGAGACTATAGGTGGTTGCCACCACGCCTGGCTAATGTTGGTATTTTTAGCAGAGATGGGGTTTTGCCAAGTTGGCCAGACTGGTCTCGAACTCCTGACCTCAAGTGATCCACCCATCTCGGCCTCCCAAAGTGCTGGGATTAAAGACATGAGCCATAGTGCTCGCCCGAAAATGAGTCCTTTCAATCCACTTTTTATATATTATTAACTTATGCTACGTATCTTTAAATATATATAAACCCGTATGTATATGCATACATATAGTATTGTTTTGTGTATGCTTAATTTATACAAATAATTTATGTATATATTTCATTGTATTTCTTGCTCTTGCTTTTTTTATTTACTTTTTTTTTTTTTTAAGACAAAGTCTCTGTCGCCCAGGCTGGAGTGCAGTGGCATGATCTTGGCTCACTGCAACCTTCACCTCTCGAGTTCAAGAGATTCTCCTACCTTTGCCTCCCAAGTAGCTGGGATTACAGGCGCGTGACACCATGCCCAGCCAATTTTTGTATTTTTAGTAAAGACAGGGTTTCACCATGTTGGCTAGGCTTGTCTGAAACTCCTGACCTCAGGTGATCCACCTGCCTTGGCCTCCCAAAGTGCTAAGATTACAGGTTGTGAGCCACCGAGCCTGGCCCATTGATCTTTATATCTTTTTTTTTTTTTTTTTTTTTTGAGACAGAGTCTCACTCTGTACCCAGGCTGGAGTGCAGTGGTGCCATCTCAGCTCATTGAAACCTCTGCCTTTGGGTTCAAGCAATTTTGCCTCAGCCTCCCGAGTAGCTGGTATTATAGACGTGTGACACTACACCTGGCTAATTTTTGTATTTTTAGCAGAGACAGCATTTCACCATGTTGGCCAGGCTGATCTCAAACTCCTGACCTCAGGTGATCCATGTCCCCTTGGCCTCCCAAATTGCTGGGATTACAGGTATGAGCCACCGAGCCTGGGCTTTATATAATTTCTAGATTTATGGAGTGTTGGAAAATATTTCAGAGATTTCTTTATGCCCTTTCCCCTTGTGCTATGATTCTACATAACGATATAACTATCAAACCAGGATATTGGCATTGGTACATGCTAGTAACTAAACTATAGACATGAAAACTCCATGTTTTCCCATTGACTCTTTCAGGATCCAATGCAGAATTCCACATCGCATCTGCAACAGTTCCTCCAGTTTTTTTGTTTGTTTGTTTGTTTTTGTTTTTGTTTTTTGTCTTTCATGACCTTGACAAGTCAAAGAACACTGGTCAGTTATTTTGTAAAATGTTCCTTAGTTTGGGATTACCTGAGGTTTTCTCATGATTAGCATAAGGTTATACGTTTTTGGCAAGAATGTCATAGAAGTAATGTGTCCTCTGTGAATCAAATCAAGAGCTTCGTGTTGTCAATGTGTCTTATTATTACTGATGTTAAGCTTGACTCCCTGGTTAAAGTGCTATCATTGTCAGGCCAGGCACGGTGGCTCACGTCTGTAATCACAGCACTTTGGGAGGCTGAGGCAGGTGGATCACCTGAGGTCGGGAGTTCGAGAGCAGCCTGACCAACATGGTGAAAACCTGTCTCTAAAAATAAATAAATAAATAAAATAAATAAAAAATATAAAAAAAGGTGCTATCATTGCCATTTTCAAATCACATTTCAGCTAAATGTGATTCTTTCCCTATGACTGCTACAGAACATTCCTCCTTTGCTATATTGTACTTAATGCTGCATAACATGGTGAAAATGTTATTCCTTCTGAAATAAATTACTTTTTAAAACTTTAATCAGACCAAGAGAAGAATTATTAGGGAAAGTGTTTTTTTTTTTTTTTTTTTGAGACAGAGTCTTGCTCTGTCGCCAGGCACCAGGCTGGAGTGCAATGGGACAATCTTGGCTCACTGCAATCTCCGCCTCCTGGGTTCAAGCAATTCTCCTGCCTCAGCCTCCCAAGTAGCTGGGACTACAGGCGTGCGCCACCACACCCAGCTAATTTTTATATTTTTTAGTAGAGATGGGGTTTCACCATGTTGGCCAGGATGGTCTCGATCTCTTGACCTCGTGATCTGCCCGCCTCGGCCTCCCAAAGTGAAGAAAGTGTGTTTTATTAATATTCTAGAATACAATGCAGCTGTCAGAAAAGTAAAATCAAATTTTAAAAAGTTAAAACTATAGGTGGGGGCCAGGTGCAGTAGCTCACGCCTGTAATCTCAGCACTTTGGGAGGCCGAGGCAGGAGGATCACCTGAGGCTGAGAGTTCAAGACAAGCCAGGCCAACTTGGTGAATCCCTGTCTCCACTAAAAACACAAAAATCAGCCAGGCATGGTGGCAGGCACCTGTAATCCCAGCTACTTGGGAGGCTGAAGCAGGAGAATAGCCTGACCCCGGGAAGCAGAGGTTGCAGTGAGAAGAGATCGTGCCACTGCACTCCAGCCTGGGAGACAGAGCAAGACTCTGTCTCAAAAAACAAAAACAAAAACAAACAAACAACTGTAGGTGGAGACAGCAGAGAAATCCCGAAGTCATGATTATGTTTCAGAAGTTCCAGAAAAATTAACGTTTTGAATGCAATGTTTTGCAAACATATTTCAAATTATTTGAATATATATATATATATATATATATTTTTTTTTATGTGGAGTCTCACTCTGTCACCCAGGCTGGAGTGCAGTGGTACGATCTTGGCTCACTGTAGCCTCCGTCTCCCAGGTTCAAGCAATTCTCCTGCCTCAGCCTCCCAAGTAGCTGGGACTACAGGCAGGCACTGCCATGCCAGGCTAATTTTTGTATTTTTAGAAGAGAAGGATTTCACCAGGTTGGCTAGGATGGTCTTGATCTCCTGACCTCGTGATCTACCTGCCTCAGCATCCCAACATGCTGGGATTACAGGCATGAGCCACCTTGCATGGCTATTTGAATACATTTATATATAAGTGCAAAAAAATCTGGAAGAATAATCACCAAATGATTAACGGTAGTGGGTTAAAAACTCCAGAGAATAGTTCAGGTGCGATAGCTCATGCCTGTAATCCCAGCACTTTGGGAGGCCAAGGCGGGTGGATCACCTGAGGTGGGTGTTTGAGACCAGCCTGACCAACACGGAGAAACCATGTCTCTACTAAAAATACAAAAATTAGCTGGGTGTGGTGGCACATGCTTATAATCCCAGCTACTCGGGAGGCTGAGGCAGGAGAATGGTTTGAACCCAGGAGATGGAGGCTGTGGTGAGCTGAGATCGCGCCATTGCACTCCAGCCTGGGCAACAAGAGCAAAATTCTGCCTCGAAAAATGAAAAATAAAAAGAACTCCAGAGACTAAAAACTGGGGATGGGTATAGATGTAGGTCTTTCACTCTGTGTACATCTGTACTGTTTGTTTTTTACAAAGAGCGTGCATTGTTTTTTTTGTTTTGTTTTGTTTTTTGAGATGGAGTTTTGCTCTGTTGCCCAGGCTGGAGTGCAGTGGTCATGGTCTTGGCTCACTGCAACCTCCGCCTCCCAGGTTTAAGCCATTCTCCTGCCTCAGCCTCCCGAGTAGTGGGGCTTACAGGTGCCTGCTACCACACCTAGCTAATTAAGTAGAGGTGGGATTTCACCGTGTTGGCTGGGCTGGTCTTGAACTCCTGACCTCAAGTGATCCCAAAGTGCTTGGATTACAGGCGTGCGCCACTGCACCCAGCCAGAACACGCATTGTTTTATGGGACAAAACAAGTCAGAACATAAAATATATCTCAATAAGCATTTAGAAAAATGTAGGATCCAGAATTACATACAATCTAAACAGCACAGGGTAGGAAGAAACACAGATATTCATCAGTGGAGGGTTAGAGTTTATGGACCCTTCATTTAATGCAATACAATGTGATTGTGTCAAAGAATGAGGAAGCTCCTAGGGACTGATATAATGAAAAGATCTTTGAGATATGTGGGGCTAGGCTCGGTGGCTCACGGCTATAATCCAAGCGTCCTGGGCGGCCAAAGCAGGCGGATCGTCCATGTCTCCTAGGACTTTGAGACCAGCCTGAGTAACATGACAAAACCTTGACTTTACACAAACAAGAAAAAAATAAAAACAGAAAAAATAAAATTAAAAAAATGTGATAAAAAGAGTAAAAAAAGCTGCAGAAAAAAAATTGTGTACAGTGTCTACTATGTATGAGAACAGAAACAAAATAAAACAAAAAATCAGAGGTAGATAAGAATCCATATCTGTACCTGCCAGGAGCCAGATGTAAGAGGATTAAGTGTTTGGGGAGCTGGGCGCAGTGGCTCATGTCTGTAATCCCAGTACTTTGAGGGAGGCTGTGGCAGGTGGATCACCTGAGGTCGGGAGTTTGAGACCAGCCTGACCAACATGGAGAAACCCCATCTCTAACAAAAATACAAAATTAGCCGGGTGTGCTGGCACATACCTGTAATCCCAGCTACTCAGGAAGCTGGGGAAGGAGAATCGCTTGAACCCGGGAGGTGGAGGTTGCAGTGAGCCAAGATCATGCCATTGCACTCCAGCCTGGGCAACAAGAGCGAAACTCTGTCTCAAAAAAAAAAAAAAAAACCGTAGTTGGGGGAGACTTTCCACTGTGCCCATTCTTTCTAGGTTTTGGGTCATAGGAATGCATTATCTTTTCCAAAATTTGATTTTTTTTTTTCCTGTTTTTCTGGTTCCTTGTCAACAAGAGCAAAACACCGTCTCAAAAAACAAACAAACAAAAAAACACCAAAACTGGAAAACTTTTAGGTATGCAAAGATAATGTCCCAAAGTATTAAAATGGTACAACCTTGCTTTTGATGTGAAGGTCAATTGCAGAACTAAATTAGCCAGCAAGCAGGTGAGAGCAGAGATTAAAATGATAATGAAGATGGCTATTCCACGGCCTCTTCTAACTCCGTGGAAATTACCTTCCTCCACAGTAGCTAATCCATGCTTGCATTCTCTGTTTCTTTCTCTCTCTCCCCTCCCACCGGCTTGCCGTGACCTATTTCCTAGTCCTGGCACATACTAAATTCCTGGCAAGAACTGCAGAGGACAGAGACACAGTGCTCTGAAAAAGTTGAATAGTAACATATGGGCGTTTTGGTGATTACAATATCTACATTTCCTTGTTTGGGGTGGAGGGGGGTGGTCCCAGGATCAGAGAAATTGTTTCAAGTTAGCCCCAGGCTGCTCAAAGCTGAGGTCGAAACATCTGGGAGAAAAGGTTAAGTAAAAAATCTGATTGTTTTTCTATAACTGGATTCATTCATTCAATGACTATGTACTGAAGACCCACCATGTGCCAGACCACAGTGAGGAGCAGCCAGAGGCAAGGCAGGCACCTCAGGCACAAAATGCAAGAAGGCCTCACTCTCTGTTGTGCTACCCTCGCAAAACGCCTCGCGTGAGGTTCCCTTGTGCTTCCTGCCCACGGTGCCTCCCTGGTCTCATCCTAGTGCCTGTACCATACCTGACACTGTTCTAAGCACTGAGGCTACAGCAGTGAACAAAACAAGGAGTTGAACGGGTCGGGCGCAGTGGCTCGTGCCTGTAATTCCAGCACTTTGGAGGCCGAGGCGGGCGAATCACTAGATCAAGAGATCGAGACCATCCTGACCAACATGGTGAAACCCCATCGCTACTAATAATACAAAAATTAGTTGGGCATGGTGGTACGTGCTTGTAGTCCCAACTACTCGGGAGGTTGAGGCAGGAGAATCACTTGAACCCGGGAGGTAGAGGTTGCAATGAGCAGAGACTGCATCACTGCACTCCACCAGCCTGGTGCCAGAGTGAGACTCCATCTAAGGAAAAAAAAAAAAAAGAAGAAGAAGTTGGACAAACGATCAAGTCTAGACATTTCAGAACTGGATATTTTGATGCTGAATTGACTATGTTAAGACACAGAGTTTAACCAGAGGCAGTGGGTCATGCTTGTAATCCCAGAACTTTGGGAAGCTGAAGTGAGAGGATCACTTGAGCCCAGGAGTTTCAAGATTAACCTGGACAACATGGTGAAATCCCAGCTTCACAAAAAAATATAAAAATTAGCTGGGCATGCTGGTACACTAGTTCCAGCTACTTGGGAGGCTGAGGTGGGAGGGTCACTTGAGCCTGAGGAGGTTGATGCTGCAGTGAATTGAGATTGGAGGCTGCAGTGAATTAAGATTGTGCCACTGCACTTCTGCTTCGGCAACAGAGTAAGACTCTGTCTCAAGAAAAGGAACAGGCCGGCCAGGTGCAGTGGTGCCAGTGTGGTACAGGTGAGCCTGTAAACACAGCACTTTGGGAGGCCGAGGCGGGCTGATCACGAGGTCAGGAGTTTGAGACAAGCCTGACCAAAATGGTGAAATCCTGTCTCTACTAAAAAGACAAAAATTAGCTGGGCATGGTGGTGTGCGCCTGTAATTCACCTACTCGGGAGGCTGAGGCAGGTGAATTGCTTGAACCCAGGAGGCTGAGGTTGCAGTGAGCCAAGATGGCACCACTGCATTCCAGCCTGGGCAACAGAGCAAGACTGTGTCTCAAAAAAACAGAAAAAAAAAAAAAAGAAAGAAAGAAAGAAACAGGCCAGATGTGGTGACTCATGCCTGTAATTCCAGTACTTTGGGAAGCCAAGGCAGGTGGATAACCTGAGGTCAGGAGTTTGAGACCAGCCTGACCAACATGGGGAAACCCCATCTCTAACAAAAATACAAAAATTAGTTAGGTGTGATGGCACGCGCCTGTAATCCCAGGTACTTGGGAGGCTGAGGCAGGAGAATCACTTGAACCCAGGAGGCGGAGATTGCAGTCAGCTGGGATCACGCCACTGAACTCCAGCCTGGGCGACAAGCACTCTTCGTCTCAAAAAAAATAATAATAAAAAGAGAAAGAAAAAGAAACAGAGGTCTTTGCCCACTTTTCAGCTTGGAGTTACTAAGTGATCTCAGTCTTGCTTCAGCTGACTTCCCCCTCTGTCTCCTCAGGTAGCCCTTTGCTGCTCAGGACTAGCTTGGACAATGGGATGCTCCATTTCTGAGTACTCCCCCATGTCTGGGCTATGGATGGATTGACCAATGCAATCTACGTCATGCTGCGTGACGTGGGACCAGTGATTCTCACCACTCTCCAAACTGAGGTCACGGTTGGTCTATAAGTTGGGAGGGGTCCCCATAGAGAAAACTAGCCAAGATAAGATTCAGATCTGGCATGGGTCTGAGAGGCTCCTGCATGGTGCTCCAGCACGCCACACGGTACTTCAGGTGGGTTGAGCTCTGAGGCACAGGTAAGTGTGATGACTTGCTGAAGGCTGCAGAGCTCATTCAGATCAGGGGTCCAGGGTCTGAGCTCTTCAAAAGAGGTTCTGCCGGGCCGGGCGCGGTGGCTCACGCCTGTAATCCCAGCACTTTGGGAGGCCGAGGCGGGTGGATCACGAGGTCAAGAGATCGAGACCATCCTGGTCAACATGGTGAAACCCCGTCTCAACTAAAAATACAAAAATTAGCTGGGCGTGGTGGCGCGTGCCTGTAGTCCCAGCTACTCGGGAGGCTGAGGCAGGAGAATTGCTTGAACCCGGGCGGCGGAGGTTGCAGTGAGCCGAGGTCGCGCCACTGCACTCCAGCCTGGCGCCTGGTGACGGAGTGAGACTCGGT
>PVKV010036737.1:0-15435 GCA_004027835.1 Alouatta palliata
ATAAAGCTGGGGGTGGAGTTACAGAAGCACTCTTGTGGCCACCAACACTAGGACTGTGCTTGATCAGATCTGAAGCCAGCACAGCACTGAGTCTTGCCTAATGCCTGCTTTAACCACTCCCTGGCTACTGCCTATGCTCAGTAAAAGTCCTGGGGTCCTACAATCAGCAGGTGGCACTGCCAGCCAGGCCTCTGTCTTCTCCTTCAAGGCAATAAGTTATCTTGGTCCCAGGTGGGGCCAGAAGTGTTATCCAAGTGTCAGGGACTAGAGTTTAAAATCTTAGACGTCTACCTGGTGTTGAGCTGATGCTCAAACCACAAGATGCAGTTTATTTCACTTTTGCCTCTCTTTGCCAAAGGCAGAGGAAACTCACCTCACAGCCACAGCCACCCATGGTCGTAAGAAGTGCTGCCAAACTACCACTGATGTTCCCTTAAGGCCCAAGCTCTCTTAAATCAGCTTGTGGTGAACACTGCCTGGCCTTGGACTCACCCTTCAAGGCAGTGGGCTCCCCTCTTGCCCTTGGAAGGTCCAGACATGCCATCCAAGAGTCAAATTCTAGGAGCAGGAACCCCAAGAGCCCACTTGGTGTTCCACACCTTTGTGGCAGTGTTGGTACCTAATATGCAAGACAAAGTCCCCTTTGCTTTTTCCTCTGCTTTCCTCAAGCAGAGGGAGTTTTGCCACCACAGCTGGTAATGTGTTAGTCTCACCTAAAGCCAGGAAGTCTCAGAAGCTCATCAAGGCCCTCAATGTACTACCTGGGTGTTGCTGCTAGTTTTTCAGGGCCCAAGGACTCTTCAGTTAGCGGTTGGTGAATTCTGGCAGGATGAGGTTCTTTTCTTCAAGGGAGTGGGTTCCCTTCTGGTTCGGGATATGTCTGTAAATGTCCCAGAGCTATGGCCTAAAACGGAGGCCTCATGACTGACAGGTGCTTATCCTGTTGTGGTTGAGCTGGTATCCAAGATGCAATACAAAGTCCTCTGTATTCTTCCTCATCCTCTCCTCAAGCAGAAGAAGGAATCTCTTTTGGAGCCATGAGCTATGCAGCCTGGGGTTACAGGGAGGTCATGCCAGCACTCCCTTGTCTGCCTCAGCTGGTGTTTCAGTAGGTCACATGCCCCCCAGTCCACTGTCTCTGGGCATAGTTCAACCGTAGTACTCACCTAAGTGTTGCAGTTCTTATGGCCTAGACTGCCTGTCAAGATTACTTAGAGACCAAGAGCACTTTGACCTTTGGTAGTAAGGTTTGTGGGCACATAAGATCAGACTACTGGGATTAGTAATTCCTTTCTGGCTAGGGCTGGTTCAAATGGTCCCTTCATGGATATAAGCATCAGTTGAGTTTGGTCTCACTTTGACACTGAGCTCAATGCTTCAGAATTGCTATGTTCTCCCTCCTCCAGCATCCAAAGATTCTCTCTGCACCATGCTGCTGCTGTGGTGGAGGAGGCTGGGGTGGTGGCATCAGCGATTCAGAACCGTTTACTGTTTTTTCTATCTATTCAGTGCCTATTATAGCAATATGAAGTTAATGCCACGTACTATTAGTGCTCTCTTAATTTTTGGTCCCTTTAAAGGTGTTTTAGCTGCATAGATAGCTGCTAATGTGATGGCCTTGACTAGGAGACGACCAGTGGAGTTTTCTGTTGCACCATCGTGCTCCGCTTCCTCAGTGATGATTACTTTAGCTAACCATTGTGTAAAGGAAAATGTTTTTCAGGCAGTGGGAACCTCAAATATATTCATAACAGCATTTTTCATAATACAGAAAAATTGGAAGCAACTTAAATTATCATCAACAGGAAAATCGATACATTTTGGTATATGAATACAATGCACTTCTGCACATTATTTACAACTGGTTAAGTCACATAGTTAAGACTCAGAAATGTGGCCAGGCACAGTGGCTCATACCTGTAATCCCAGCACTGTGGGAGGCTAAGGTGAGTGCATCATGAAGTCAAGAGATCGAGACCATCCTGGCCAACATGGTGAAACCCCATCTCTACCACTAAAAAATATAAAAGTTAGCTGGGCGTGGTGGCGCGTGCCTGTAGTCCATCGCAGCCACTCAGGAGGCTGAGGCTGGAGAATCACTTGAGCCAGGGAGGCGGAGGTTGCAGTGAGCCGAGATCGCACCACTGCACTCCAGCCTGGTGACAGAGCAAGGCTCCGTCTTAAAAAGAAAAGATTCAGAAATGTAATCTAGAGTTCAAAAAGCCAGTTGTAGAGGTGAGTTGTAGTTTAATGTCATTTTATGTTACATTTTAAGCCTGTATGTCAGTATTATATAATGTTTCTGGATATACACATGTGTGATGAAAATAAACGAAAGCTTGCATGGGAATTAAATACTGAATTTGGTTGACTAGTTGCCCTTTGTAAAGAGAAAGAAAATTAGATAAGAGAGGGTAATGTTCAACCTTGTTTGTTATTTTTTATTATTTGAAGCAAATATGGAAATTATTGATATCTATTTTTTATTTGTGAGATACAAAGGTTTCTCATATGTTTTCTAGTTTTCTCTATTTTAAAAATATTCCATTACTTGAATAATTAAAATAAATAATGCTGTGATAAATATCATTTTAGGTAAACCATTATGCACATCCCTGCAATCAATGCATAGAATTTTTGTTCATTTTTAGAAACTTTCCTCTATTATTTATAATCATTACAACTTCCCCTAATTGAAAATCATATATTAAAGACTTACCCCCATACGTTTTTCCAAAACTTTAGCCTAGATTCTACTAAAAACAACTTATGTTTCAGTCAGTATAATCTACAGTGAAAATGGAGGGTAGTCAGTAATGTGGGTCATTGGTTAAGTGGAAGTGAGTTAAGAAAACTTCCTGCTTTGAGTTAGTTTAATTGAATTTCTACATTTTCTGGATTTATAGTAGCTACATATTATAATCATTATGCTGCTTCTCCCTCCCTACCTTCACATATTTTGATTCTTTTTATTTCCAGTTTTCAGTGACTACGAAATTGAGAGCAGTGTTCGTAAATGGTGGAGATAACAGGTACTCTGGACATATTGTAGACAATAATGTGTAGTTTATGACAGTTATTTATTTATCTTATTTTAGAATAGTCTTCTTTCATTAAACATGAAATTGTTAGTCTGCATGTATGTGCACTTTAATTATTCTTTTCTATTTAGGCATGGTCATTTAGAAAACATTATTTAGCTACATTTTTATGTCTAATTTATGGTCCTAAAGAGGAGATATATAGAGCACCCTTGACATAAGTAACTCCATCTTAGAAAAAGTCTCCATCTTGTATTTCATAGGACACTCTGCCAACAGGGAAAATATATTTTGTCTAATGAAGAAATAAAAAAAAAATAAAGACTGCACCCAACCAAGTAAAGACATAAATAATCATGTTCCTCTACTGTCAGTTTTTGCCAGAGGAATCTGGCTATAAAAAGAGAAAGACTTAAGGAGTTCTAAATGGCCATCTTAACTGACATCATCTTAAGATCAACTCCAATAAGCACCCAGCATCTACAATCAAACACTCTGCCCACTCAGGGATTTTTTCCAATAGACCACTGGGCCCAGATCACCAGATTATTTTTGTCTTTGCTGCTCTCTCTGGACTAATTTATTAACCCCTTTCCCTATTTCTTTTCTTTTGATGTTAAATATGACTTTATTTGTTTATGCAATATTTTATCTATGACTTTATATATTGATTAAGTATACTATTACTTATGACTGGCATACTTAATAGTGACTGGCAATATTGACTGACTCATGGAGTGGCTTGAGCCTGTGTGCCCAAGATCTGACTACCAAGTGAATGGGAAGCGCTAAGGAGGAATGTCTCCTTGGGAACTCCCCCCGTAGCTGGTGGCTTTTGTGATTGAAATAGCATCAATCAACATGATATTGTGAAAAGAAGCAAATGTGTGTGGAACTTGTTATCTCCGATCTTGGACCACTTATGAAAGAAGAACTGCAGAGGAAATCAAACAGTCATGATTTGAGAAAATTTCACTCCCTGGTAAAAATAAATATGGCTATAAAGTAAAATATATTACTAAAACAAAGGTAGATAAAACTGGTAAGTTAACTCTAGTAAGGAGAAAAATGTAATCTAAATCTGAGTATGAAAAATTGTTTTAAAGCTTTGCTTTTCATTAAGAATTTCATTACTACGTATGAATTTTACATATATAATTAAATAAAAGCTATAAAGATCTAAGGAGTTCATAAATTGAAAGTGTGCTAAGAACATGAATTAAAAAAAGTCTTACACAAATACAAAGAATCACTCCAAAATGTTACAAACTGTCAATGTCAATTCCTTCCTGTTTTCAATTCTAGAGCATGATTTTGTGCATTCTAAAGTCTAAATTTACTGCTGCAGTTTTCAGCTCCAACAGTTCTGTTATCCTAGCTCAGTGATTCCCTGAGTTTTTATACAAAGCCAATCTGTGTTTCTAACAGTCTGTAAACAAAATATGTCCTTTTTTAAAAAATAGGAACTATTGTATTACTTTAAAGGGGCGATACTTCAGAAAAAGAGTTTCTTTTCTTTTTTTTTTTTTTGAGACAGAGTCTCGCTCCGTCACCAGGCGCGAGACTGGAGTGCAGTGGCGCGATCTCGGCTCACTGCAACCTCCACCTCCCGGGTTCAAGCAATTCTCCTTCCTCAGCCTCCTGAGTAGCTGGGATTACAGGCGCACGCCACCACGCCCAGCTAATTTTTGTATTTTTAGTAGAGACGAGGTTTCACCATGTTGGCCAGGGTGGTCTCGATCTCCTGACCTTCTGATCCGCCCGCCTCGGCCTCCCAAAGTGCTGGGATTACAGGCGTGAGCCACCGCGCACGGCCAGAAAAAGAGTTTTAAAATGAATGCTGTAAAATTGCCTTTTAAATATTGTATTAAGCATAATTAAACATAACATTAAACACAGGGGCAGTAAAAGGAGAACAAAGATTAACTCTTGGATATAGGTACAAGACCAGAGTACTTTTGCCTCTGAAATGAGTACCCTATTCAGTAACTTGATTTCAGCTTTTTTTTAGGGCTTGTGGGAAAGAATTAACTAATCCGTATGTGGAATTCTGAGCTATGGAAAATTTAAGACAATAAATGTGCATTGTTTTAAGCTGCTGAATTTCTGAGATTTTTTTTACACAACAATAGAAAACTAATACATATACATTTTGATATTACCATACAATGGAATGGTATGTGACTGTTACAGAGAATGAGGTAAATATAGCTGCACTAATCAAAAAAAAAAAAAATGAAAGATACATTACTGTTTTAAAAAATAAGATGTGAAACATATATTTGAAACATTCTCACTTAAATTAAAAAAGAAAATATATCTGTATACACACAAATACCTGTCAGCTGTGATTTGCAAAACCTTCACTCCAATTAACTTGAAGAATAAAGTAATTTATTATATCACATGACAGGGAGTGCAGATGGTGTGCAGTCTTCAATTTAATTGAATCAGTGGTTTGATATTGTCATTTAGAACTGAGGTTCTTTCTGTTGCTCCATTGTTTTCCATGGAATTGGCTTTATTCTAATAATAATGTTAACGGTAACTAGTATTGAGTACGAGTTGGGCACTTTACTAAACTACATATATTTACCCATCTCATTCTTTTTCATTGCAATGTAACTACCATTATTATCCTTTATTGTATACAAAAAAGTACTGAAGTTCAGAGAAGCTATATAATCTGCCAAAGTCACACAGCAGCCTAGTAATCAAACCCAGAAAGTCCAGCTCCAGAGACAATTCACTGTCCATCTTCTACAACGTTGGTTCCGCATATAATCGTAAAATGATTATCAGAGATAAACATAGCATCACGCTTTCTTCTTCAAATTTAGCACTGTAGAAGACAAGCTTTTCTTGTGATCAAAGATTAAAAACATCTTCCTTTAGTGGTAGATTCTAGAGTTACTCACAGCCTTTATTTTTTATTTATTCTTTATTTATTCTTTATCACAGGATCTTTAGACCACTTTCTTGTTGAGTTACATATTTTTTTTTCTGGAATATGACAAAGGATGAAGGAATTTGTGAGAGTAAAAGATTGTACTGGTCTATTGAATGTTCCTTAGCATTTCAATGAAACATTATGAAAGCAAAATATTGGAAACTGAGGATAAATGGAACTTAATATTTTTGAAGGGTTTTACTTGACTACAGAAAGGAATTTTAGGCAAGGTAAAGTGAGATGGCAAAATAGTTAAATATACTATAGTAAAAATACAATTATAGTAAAAAATACTATTAATTGCTACCAATTTAATCACTTCTGGTTAACTACAGTTATTTCTTTAAAATATATAAAAGTACATATACTCTACACATTTCACTAATAATATAATAAATGTAATAAATTAGCAAATATATGTACATCAGTTAGTTCATTTAATTGTCATAGTAACTCAGATAGGAACTAAAGATAAATATTATGACTATTTTGCTAACAGGTTATTAGTAAGTCAGAGGGAGTAAATGATTGCCCAAGATCACATAGCACACTGGTTGATGTAGCAATAGAATATGTACCTTGTCATTCCCACTCTGCTTTCTTGAAACATATTGCTTTCCAATGCATACTCATATACACAGACATACATAGCATAGCAAGGGGCAGGGCAATATTTCCGTTACTTCTTGCCATTGAGAAAAATTAAGAATGGAATTTGGCACTCGCCTGTGCCCCACCAAGGACCTTTACTGAAAGCTGATGGGGGGCTCTGTGGAGATCAGGGATCCCAACCAGACCATCCAGACCTTGTGTGGCATGCCAGATTTCCATTAGTAGCCACAGCCACCAGTTTTTACTAACCCTTTACTGTAATTCTGATGAATGTATAAGTTAAACACTAAAGAACTGGAGCAACTAATGCAAGCACAAGGGCTAGAATGTAAAACAAACTCGTTAAAATCCCACCTGGACTTTCTCAAACTCCTCCATTCCGGAAAAATCTAATAAATTTTCCTACTCACAGACCCCTAGTTAAGATTAGATTAAGAAGCACCCCCGCAGGTAAGCAAAAAGCTTGAATTATATATATAAGCTAAAAATAATTACAACTTTGACTTGTTCTGGTGAGTTACTCTGACCTTCTCCCTGTAACCAGTTGCAGAAATCAACTCCCTTCTTTTCCGGTCTGTCTGCATCTCATTATTGGACTACGAGAACAAGAGCCAGACCTCATTCATCCAGGAATACTTGCATCATCAATATTGCTTAAAGTGCCATACCCACTGACTGCAAAGCCTCGAGGAAGCTACAATATGCAGCTCTCACCATTAATTTTACTCAAGGAAGTTAACTGTATTTCCTACATGTGCACAAGTTCAGTAAAATCACTAATCCTTCACCTTAGCTTTACTAAAAATCACACCCAGGCCAGACACGGTGGCTCATGCCTATAATCCCACTACTTTGGGAGGCCAAGGTGGGCGGATCACGAGGTCAAGAAATCGAGACCATCCTGGCCAACATAGTGAAACCCCGTCTCTACTAAAATACAAAAATTAGCTGGGGATGGTGTCGCGTGCCTGTAGTCCCAGCCACTCAGGAGGCTGAGGCAGGAGAACTGCTTGAACTCGGGAGGCAGAGGTTGCAGTGAGCCAAGATTGTGCCACTGTACTCCAGCCTGGTGCCTGGCAACAGAGTGACACTCTCTCAAAAATATAAAAAGTCACGCCCAAAGTTAGATATAACATGCTAATGAGATATGCAATACATGAAGAAGCAGGGTATCAAACTGTACAGGTGTTAAAAGTTCCCTATATCTATATGCCTAAGTGTCACTCCTTTACTAGTGTAGCCCCTTTAAAACTGCCTTTCCAACTCCCTCTGAGGAGTCTGCCAGATAATTCTCTCTTATGCTGCCTCACTTATGCCTGGGCACAAACTCTGTAATGGTTAATATTAGGTGTCAACTTGATTGTGTTGAAGGATGGCTGGGTGGTTGATAAAGTATTATTTCTGAGTGTGTCTGTGAGAAAGTTGCCAGAGGAGATTGACATTTGAGTCAGTGGACTGGGGGAGGAAGACTTACCCTCACTGTGGGTGGGCACCTTCCAATCTGCTGCCAGTGCAGAAAAAACAAAGCAGGTGGAAGATGGGCTAACTTTGCTTGCTGAGACTCTTTTCGACAGTGCTGGATGCTTCCTTTCACTCCTCTTACCTTTGGATATCAGACTCCAGGTTCTTTGGCCTTTGCACCCTCAGACTTATACCAGTGGTTTGCCGGTGGTTCTCAAGCCTTCAGCCACAGACTGAAGGTTGCACTATCGACTTCCCTGCTTTTGAGGCTTTCAGACTTGTACTGAGCCACCACTAGCTGCTTTCCTCCCTAGCTCACAGACAGCCTTTTATAGGACTTTGCCTTGTGATCATATGAGCCAATTCTCCCTAATAAACTTCCTTTCATATACACATATATCTTATTAGTTACATCCCTCTGGAGAATCCTAATACAAGCACCAATAAAATTTTATCTGGGAAAACTCTTTTGGCCTCATGTCAATTTATATTGCATTGAGAGCCAGAGAACCCATGGTCAGTAACACCATAATCTAGTTTGGTAATCTTCACAAAAATCTGGGCAAAATGAGAAACTGAACTGAGCTTTTAATTACTTGGAACACTTATTTGGTATAAATATTCCTGGGCCAGGCACAGTGGCTCATGCCTGTAATCCCAACAGTTTGGGAGGCCGAGGTGGGTGGATTACTTGAGATCAGGAGTTCGAGACCAGCCTGGTCAACATAGTGAAACCCCATCTCTACTAAAAATACAAAAAAATCGCTGGCATGGTGGCACATGCCTGTAATCTCAGCTACTTGGGAGGCTGAGGCACAAGAATCACATGAACCTGGGAGGCAGAGGTTGTAGTGAGCTGAGATCACGCCGCTGCACCCCAGCCTAGGCGACAGAGCAAGACTATGTCTCAAAAAAAAAAAAAAATTATTGGAAGGCTAGTGATATCAAGTGCAGAATGCTAGTAATACCAAGTGCAGAAACAAACTTAAACACTCATTGGAAACGACAATTCTGAACCTCAAAATAGTTCTACAAACAATTTGCAAAATAAAAATGTTCAAATACAGTCTAAAATAAGCATTTGAGACAAGAGAAGCAAGATGAACAAAACCCAGAAGTACATAGATTACTCAAACAGATTCCTACGGGATCTATGTGTTAAAGTTCCGTAACTGTGATAGGTTCCGAAGTCAATATGCTGAGACACTGGGTTGCAGCCGATAAAGAGGATTGATCATACGGTCACTGAACAAGGAGATGGCAGAAAACATCAAACCTATCTTCTTCAGGAATTTGAAGTTAATGTTCTTAAGAATTTTGGAGTAGTCCAAAGTGTGGAGATTATTGATTGGTCAATGAGTGCTGAGTGAAATCATGGTACGGGGAGATAAAGGTGTATTCTCATGCTGATCTCATTCCTCTGTGGGGGTCTTTAAACTGGTTGCTGGAATCTAGGATCTGAAAAGCATCTCAAGTGATCCTTACAAAAATGCCTTATGATTCTAATGTCAGAGATGCTGTCTATAGGAACGATGGGGATCTAGATGGTGAGACTTTAAGCAACAAGGAAGTGTGTCAAAGTGTAGCCCATTTAAAGCTTAATTATAGCTATATTTCTAAAGAGAACCTAGCATGCAATTCTTGTCAACACTATGTGGCTGGATTCAGTGATAAAATGCAAATTTAAAATGAATATGTTTATAGTTTTCAAGGAGCGAAATGATAAAAAATGTTTCTACGTGGATGAGGTTGGAACCTCACTAGGAAGGATCAAGAAAACTTTCTGCTACAATGGAAATGTTTGTATTTTAGAAAATTCATGCATGGATTTCTGAAAGGAAAATAAATCTTGGGACCCCAAACTCATTAAGCCAGAGGGAAAAGTTAAGCTGGGAACTGGGTCACACAAACCTGCCTCCCTCTTTTGGTTCCTAAATAAGGAACAAGATGAAAAGCTTCATGCCTTCCCCCACATTTTGTCCACAAGGATATTCCTAGTGAGCTCCAAGATCTTTACTCTAAGGTGTTTCTGTTAAAATTTCACCATGGCAATGTAAACTGATAGCTTATCTTTACAGTTGAATTCACCTCTGCCTCCACCTGACACAAGTGTATATCTGATTGTTCCCCTGTCCCATTTTGTCAATGTTATCTTAAGTAAATGTGCAGATTCCTTGCATTTTTCCTCTTGCCCATTTGTCTATGTCATCCTATGTAAAAAAAAAAAAAAAAAATGCAGATTCAGTGAGCCTGATAAAGGCATGAATTACTATTTTTTCTTCCCCCCCAATCTTACCTGAAAATTGTTTATTTCTCAATATCCCGCTCTTTCCCCTTTAAATTTAAATCCCTCGAAATCACCTTCACAGAAAGGCATAGAGTTGTCTCCTGGGCACGTGCCTTTAACTTTGACAAATAAACCTCGTAAAATGATTGATAGTTGTCTTGTGAGGGGACATAAGGGCAAGGGTCCTGGGTAGACTGTCTTCTGACAAAAAGCAGCCCCAGAGGTTATTTCTCCTTCATCAAAGAGCAGCCTAAGCGATAAGGCTGCAAACACAGATAATGAAGGCAAGCTCTAACACAAAGGGGCCTCCTGTGTGACATACAGAGATATAGTAGGCCCCAGTAAACACAGTTCCCTCCCTTCCTAGAAATACTCAGAGAGGCAGGATTGTGCAGGGAGAGTGCCTGACACATCACTGATAAGAAGACCTACACTAATCAGGCACATCCACCTTGGAGTGTTCGGACCCCAGCCTTTTTTACACATTTGCAGCAGGAAGAGATAAACAACATGGAGTAACTCAGGCTAAGAAGCCCCCATGTGCACTAGAAGGGTTGGGGCGGGAACTCAGAAATTCTCACCTTATGCAAATGAAGCACCGCTCCCCTCCAGTTTGTCTGTAAAAACCCTTGCATTTCACTGTAAAATGGCAACCCATCTTTCTGGGACTCCTCTCTGCTGCATAAAAAAATTCATTGAAATCCCACTAGGACTTTCTCAAACTCATCCATTCGGAAACAAATCTTCCTTCCTTTCACTAATTTAACTTCTACTCTAACCTCACGTTTGGAGTGTCTGAGTCCTTGATTTCCTTGGCTATGAGACCAAGAACTTTGGGTGACATCTAAGATAATGAGGCTGGTTTCAGTCTCATGATTTTTCTCTATGGGCAGATTATAACTCATTGAATGATACTCTTTTTTTCAGTTGTAGTTAAATTTTCCTGCAGTTTATATACTGTGGCCTCCTTAATGTTCCCTGAAAATCACTGACATGATTAATTAGAGAAAAGACATACACATTTATTTATAATGTGTCTACTATATGGGAGTCTTCAGAATGAAGACCCAACTCTCCAATAGGGTACAGAAGCCTATATACCATCTTGAAGTTACAGAAAGGATGTGGGCATAAAGCATGGCCAAAAACAGGTTTTAGTGCCAACACAGGTTATTGGAGGGAGAAATGAAGAGGCTTGGCTAGCAAAAGCGATCTTGTTATGTAGATGAAATCTCACAGGTAGCAGCTTTCCGAGAAAACTGATGGTAAATATTTCTTTTCAGACCTTTAAAGGTGTCATATTCTCAGTTACTCTTTCCTAGATCTGGACAAGGGAAGGGCTGACTGCATTAATGAATCTACAGATCTATAGATGCAAATTTCCCACATGGCAGGGCCACTTCAGAATATGTCAAAGGAATATATTTTAGGATAAAATGCTTGGATTTACTTTAACTGTTTTGGCTGGAAAAACAACAACAACAACTCTTAATTACCGTGCACTTACAACAAACAAGCAAATACAAAACTGATCTTGGAAGAGCACCTTAATCTGATCTGAAGAGGATCACATTAAGCTTTGACTGGAACATTGATTTGAGCTTTTTGAAACCCTGAGGAGAGAAACTGACCAATACCTACCTGGACTTCTAACCTCCAAAAAATTTGATATAATAGATTTTTTTGTTGGTGGTTTTTTAAGTTTCTACGTTTGTGGGATTTTCTAACAAAATAATAGAAAACTAATACAAATACATTTTGATATTACCATACAATAAAATGGTAATTTCATTCCAATGGATTTGTGCATTTCATCACTCATAGCATTGTCCTTAAGTGAAAATAAAAGGAATTAACACACAATTATTGGACTAAATTTAATCATAAGCATGCTGAAATATTTGGGGAGAAATGCAGTAATGTCTTTAACTTATTTTAAAATGAATGACAAGGTAGACTGAGGAGTGGCTACAGTGGTGAACAGATGAGTAGTTACAGGAGTAAATATTTAGTAAAATATTAACTGTTGAATGTAGGTGGTACATTAAAAATATTCATAGTCTGTATGTTTAAAAGTATTAATATTTCCTTTTAAAATTAAAAAAAATTCTTTATCATTTTTTGAGACAGGATGTCACTCTGTCACCCAGGCTGGAGTGCCGTGACACAATCATGACTCACTGCAGCCTCTACCTCCCCTGGCTCAGGTGATCCCTCCACCTCAGCCTCCTGAGTAGCACGCACCACCACGCCTGGTAAATTTCTTTGGATTTTTTGTAGAGACAGATTTTTCTCATGTTGTTCAGGCTCGTCTGAAAGCTCTGGGCTCAAGCGATCCACCTACAGGCATGTGCCATCACACACAGTCAATATTTCTTAATAAAATTTAAGAAAAAAAATACATCAATATAACTTGTCACATTAAAAGTTCATCACTTTCATCTCACAGATGCAGAGAAATGTTATAATAAAATTCACATCCATTCATAATAAAAACACAGCAAAAGAGGAATCCAAAGAAACTATTAATTTGCTTTAAAATTTGTACAAACAATATTTTGTCAAATAACTTGCTTATTAATGAAATATTAAAAGATTTTCCATTAAGGCCAAGAATAAGACAAAGACACCTAATATCACTAGATTTATTTGCCATTTTGCTTAGAAAGTATAGCCAGGGCAGACGTTTAATATAGAGAAAAAAATACACAATTCTTAAAAACAAAGAAAAAAACAGATTGTTTAAAGATGGTGTCTTTTTTTGTTTTGTTTTGGTTGTTTTTATAAAAAGATCTCACTCTGTAGCCCAGGCTGGAAGGCAGTGCTGTGATCATGGTGCACTGGTAACTTAACCTTCTGGGCTCAAGTGATGATCTTACCTCAGCCTCCCAAGTAGCTGCAACTGTAGGCTCAGGCTGCCACACCTATCTAATTTTTTAACTCTTTGTAGAGATGGGATTTTTCCAGGTTGCCTAGGCTGGTCTCGAACTCCTGGGCTCAAGAGATCCTTCCACTTTGGCCTCCCAAAGTGCTGGGATTACAGGTGTGAGCCACCATGCCTGGCCTGAAGTTGGTATAGTTTTATACCTAAAAAACAACCCAAAGTTACAGTTTTAGAATCAATAATCTAATAAATATTCATCTTTGATATAAGGCCAATATGCAGAAATCATTTATTTCTATGTACCCCCCAGCAAACAATAAGAAAATGAAACCCTAGGCCGGGCGCAGTGATTCACGCCTGTAATCCCAGCACTTTGGGAGGCCGAGGTGGGAGGATCATGCGGTCAAAAGATCAAGACCATCCTGGCCAACATGGTGAAACCTCGTCTCTACTAAAATTACAAAAATTAGCTGGGCGTGGTGGCGCACACCTGAGGTCCCAGCTACTCGTGAGGCTGAGACAGGAGAATTGCTTGAACCCGGGAGGCGGAGGTTGCAGTGAGCCAAGATTGCGCTACCGCACTCCAGCCTGGCACCTGATGACAAAAAGTGACTCTGTCTAAAAAGGAAAAAAAGAAAAGAAAATGAAACTCTAAAATAAACCATTACAATGACATCAAAATATCAAACAATTGGGATAAACTAATAAACTGTAGAAGACTACCAAAGAGTAAAGTTTTAACAGTCATTGAAAAAATTAAGAAAGACATAAATAAATGGGGGAATATACTATTTCTGTGGAATAGAAGACTAACTACTGTAATGAAATCAGTTCTTCATAAAATAATTAAGACATTCAGAGGATTCTTTATCAAAATTCTTTGGTTGATTTTAATGGAATCCTGTGAACTGCTTCTAAAATTTGTATGGAAATGTGGAGAGCTACAAATATTAAGATACTATTAAAAAAGTATTACAGGGTGGGGTAAATATTACTACTAGATATCATGACTGAAGTCCACAGAAATCAAGAAAGTGTAGTCTTGGTGCAAGTATTGACAGACGGACTGATGGAGTCAATAATCTCTTATTTTCCAACAAATCATACATATCTGATTATTAATGATGGTACCTTCAAAAATTCTGTGCCTCAGTGGAAAAGAGAAAGCTAAAATATATATGGATATATTTATGACAAAGGTGACATTTCATGGCAATGAAAAAAAACAGCATTTTCAATAGTGTTAGGAAAATTGAATATAATTGCATATTTAGAAAGAACAAGAAAAACCTGGCCTTTATATCAAACTACACACTAAAATTAACTTAAGATACATTGTAGATCTAAATGTAAAATTCAATACTTAAAGCTTCTAGTAGATAATATAACATATTTAAATAATCTTAGAGTAAGTAAGACTGCTTAAACAATACATAATATAAACTAATAGCAAAGAAAAAGATTGGTGTAAAGTCTTACCATAAAATAAAAAAGAGCAATTCATTAGAAAGTATTAAGAGAGTGAAAATGATGTCAAAGGATTGAACAAGATATTTGTAATACAAATAATGGGATAGAGGGTTATGAATGTTTCCAGGACAACAATAAGAAGGAAGACAAACCAGTAGTCAAAAAAATATGTACCTAGAATAGGTGTTTACAAAAGAAACCATCTGTATTGTTCAGAATCTCTCCAGAGAAATAAAGCCACATATATATGTGGCTTGGAAAGAGAGAAATATGGTTCTCTTTCAAAGAGATTTTTTTTTTTTTTTTTTTTTAGGCAAAAGATTTTTATTCTTATTTAACCATGCTGCATGTATACATACAATATCAATATATACAACTGGAACTAATACAGTTTATACATAAAATACAATGAAAGCTTTTGTAAGTGATGCAACAAGCTGTACAACTTGTAATTTTGGCCAGTATACAGTATTACAGTAATGCTACTGGAGTTATTCATTATTTAGTCAGACTACAGTATAAGTTCAAAGACACTAGAAACATCTATGTTTTCGTCTAATATTTTTAAGAACAAAGAATAATTAAAAAGAAAACAAATATATACATGAGGAAATTGGGCAGACACTGGCATACTTAAATGTAAACGCTACCCATTCCTTAATTCACAGCCCTGTAGGAGAGGAGGACTTTCCTTAAGAGTTAAGGGGAAGGATATTAAAAACAGACTAAA
>PVKV010036738.1:0-10163 GCA_004027835.1 Alouatta palliata
AAAAAAAAAATATATATATATATATATGTATATACATATATATATGTATATACATATATATATATATATATATTTTTTTTTTTTTTTGAGTTGGAGTCTCACTCTGTCGCCCAGGCTGGGATGCAGTGGTGTGATCTTGACTCACAGCAGCCTCTGCCTCCACTTCCTGGGTTCAAGCAATTCTCTTACCTCAGCCTCCCGAGTAGCTGGGATTATAGGCACCCACCACCACAAGCAACTAATTTTTGTATTTTTAAGAGAGATGGGGTTTTACCATGTTGGCCAGGCTGGTCTTGAATTCCTGACCTCAGGTGATCCACCCGTATCGGCTTCTTAAAGTGCTGGAATTACAGGCATGAGCTACTGCGCCTGGCCTGGAATATATTTTTAAGGTAAATTTTGGTATCAGCAGTTTCCAATGTCTGCCTGTTTCCATCTCCCAAAAGAAAACAGGTCAAAAGTTAGAAAACAGTGGTATCCATAGGTCTTAATACACTAACTTAAAAATCTCCCATTTCATGTTTCCGATTTTTTTTTTTTTTTTTTTTTTTTTTTTTTTTTTTTTTTCTGAGACAAGAGTCTTGCTCTCTAGTTCAGGCTGGGGTGGGGAGGGCAGTGTGCAGTGGTGTGATCTCAGCTCTCTGCAACCTCTGCCTCCCGGGTTCAAGTAATTCTCCTGCCTCAGCCCCCCAGTAGCTGCGACTACAGGTGTGCGCCACCACACCCAGCTGATATTTGCGTTTTTAGTAGAGACAGGATTTCACCATATTTTCCAGGCTTGTCTTGAACTCGTGACCTCATACGCTGCGTCCACCCTGGTTTCCCAAAGTTCTGGGATAACAGGAGTGAGCCACGATGCCTAGCCTGCAGGTTTCTGATTCTATCACATTAATCCAAATACTTCACTTCGTGTCCTTTTTGTGGGGGTTAAACAGTTCCAGAAGCCACGTCCATACCTTCAGCTATCATCTCTTTCCTTACCTCCATTTACCCAGTTTCTTAATTTGTTAATAAGAAGTCTTAAAAGTTGAAGAGGAAATCTGATACTGAGCCATAGCTCTTCCTGCTCTCTGTTGTTGGGAGGACCGTGCCAGGGCAGGGTGCAGAGTGTGAGCATCCTGCGGGTGACAGCCCCACAATTCCACAGTCAACTAGGGTCCCCATCCCATCTTTTTCTAAAGCAATGAATGCAGCAGATTTATATGCTATGATGATATCATTTTAAGGTGTAATGCTATTATTATCCAAAATACATGGCTTTTATAAATTCACAGTACCTATGCTTATCTGCCAGATATGGTCTAGGTCTCACTTTGTCTTAGGAAGGAAAGTGAGAGTTTCTTCTAAAGGCATTTGTCATCTTGGCCCCCAAGTGCCCACAGCCCCATCCCCAGCCAGGCTTACTCTGCCCCATCTCTTCCAGTCCCACGCATCTGCACGTTGTACTTTACCTTTTTCCAAATAGCATTTAGCCACTTTGGTTTCCGAAACTGATGACATTCTTCTTTTAATCTCCTAGTCTGTTTTGGGCAGGATCAAAATGTTGGATTATACCACGTGAAGTGAGTACTTAATACATAACTGGAATTCAACCCTAAATATCTTTATGGCTAAAGCTTTTACCGAACAAACAAATCTCCAGCTCCTGAGAACTAATCCTGACACTGCTTAATCATTTGAAGCCTTTGCTGATTTGTTTCTGCTGGTTGCCCCTTTATCACAGGACTCTTTAATCCCAAAGCCTCACCTTGTGTCCTGTGTATACCCTTTTTCTGTCTTCCTCTTATCCTCCATCCCTTCGCTCCAGTGGCTTTCTCAGCAGGGCTCAGCCAGAGGTTAAGTCATGGGTGTTCACACTCAGTGATTTAGGCAACCAGCCCCAGGAACTTGACACAAAATTTGAGGAGGTACTTGAGCTCAAGGCCATGCACATGCCAACCTTGTGTGTGTTCAGATGTCTTGGAGGAATACGATAGTCCTGGACTATTGCAAGAGTTAACAAAGATCTGGTATATCATGAATACCGACTATTTAAAGTAAAGTGTGGTATCATTCTTTAAAGGTAGCTAGCTAGTGGAATCCACATACCATCAAGGTTTGACTGCCACTGTCATTCTGTTAAATAAATACATGAGCAGGCTGTTCTTTAGTAATTGAAAAGCTTATACTTCCATGTCTCCTTTAACTTGTATTTTCATTTTATCCTTCCTATAGAATATTAACTCAATTTTTTAAATCTCTGAGGGTCTTATCTATTATCGTACTTCATTATTGCAGAAATATGTTTAAAAATGAAAATTTAAAAAGCTATATCCGGTAAGACTTTAGTACTAAAGGTTTCTTTGCATTGTTATAAATATTAGTCTTTGAATGATTACAATTGTAAACATTATAAAATTTGTGAAAATATTAACAAAAGATAAAATGGTATTAGTGAAAAGAATTGTTTTCAATTGGGTTCGGATATCTGAGATGAATATCACTTGCTGCTAGAATGAGACAGGATTTTCAGTAACAATTATGTTCTTGTTTTTGAATAGCTGCAAGGATTTAGAGCTTTGCTCATATTAATAGACAGATGGGAGTAGGAGTTTTTTGGGTTTTTTAAAAAATATCCAGTAATATCATTACTGGATATTTAAATACCAGAATGAATGAGCTAAATCTTCAGGCTGAGCCCTGCTGAGAAAGCCACTGGAGCAAAGGGCTGGAGGAGAAGAGGAGGATGGAAACAGGGTACACAGGACATGAGGGTCAAAGAGTAGTTCTTTGACCCCCTTCTCAACTATGTGCCAAAAGTCAGATTATATTACAAAAAAATTTTTTATGTGTGATTTACAAGCCAACAATTAGGACTTCCTTCAGTGTTATTAAAAAGCCAACTTTGAAAAACTCTAACTTGCACAAGGTTTTGTTACCTTTCATTAGACATTCCAGAGGCTTCTTGGCCTCTGGAAAATACCCTAGAGAAGCTTTTCTCAACTGCTCCAATCTCAATTCATCGAACTGTTTTTATCACTCAGTTGTACCTTGCAATACTGAGAAAGGGTTTAGAAAATTGAAATATTTTTCACTGAAGTAAATCTTCGCCAAAATGTTTTTGATAAAATGGTTTATCTCACCATGAAACCTAAGATGTTAGCCACAAACTGAAGATTTAGCCCATTCATTCCAGTACAGAATGTCTGCCACATAACCGTGGGGCCAAACCTCATTCCCAGTCGTATCCCCATGTCAGACTAACTGTCAGAAGGGATGTGATGTTATTTCTGGATTCAGATAAACGGGATACTGTATATGTCACCATGACAACTGTGTTGTTGTTGCATTCCAACTCTTAGATGCGGAGCTAGATGGGATTTGGAGCTTTGCCAAATCTGGCATGTTATAAATACTGACTAGAGAGAGGATGGAAGTAGCAAAATAGTTCAACAAAATTTGGTATCTCTACCCCTACGCTTACAGTGGTCTAAAATCAGAACATTTCAACCTGGGAAGAAATGGCTTGAAGATCCTATTTCTAATATTGTGTCTTTCCTTTAACCGAAACAGGCAGTCAAGGAGCCCTAATGTAGGTTAAAGGTTCCTGAGTAAAAGAGGCTTTGCTAATAACAGTACTGTTTCTAAACTTCCCTGTGTGGTGCCATGGAGGTTTTCACATTTCTAGGTATGAATACTATGCTATGATTCGGAATGGTAGGAGATTAACTCCTTTTTTTTTTTTCTTTAGTAACAGAGGGAGACTGTGAATCGGGAAATGAGCATGAGCAAAGAGGATCAGCCTGGTCCCTCCAGTCCCCATGCCGTCTTAGGCTTGCCAGTTTTTAGGAAAAAATGCATGTAGAGGTAGATTCCCTTAAAGCCATGAATGCCAAGTGAGCCAGTATCAGCTTGCAGCCCGTGCTTCCATTGTTTCTCCACATTCCTGTCTAGGTGTTGTCCAGCCTTTGGCTAAGTCCCCCAGCAAGAGAGCTCACACCACCTCCCAACTCTGAAGATACTCAACTTCTAAGCAGGAAGTATACGAAGGGAATATCTTTCTGTTCATTGGCATTTTCCTTAGAGCCTTTTTCTCCCTTTTTTCCCACTGGTTGCACCGAGGTACCCACACTGTGGTTCACTTAAGGCATGATGAACACACCCCATTTTCCTGCTCCATGGTGCCTTTTTTTTTTTTTTTTTTTTTTTTGGCCTATGTATCCTCCACTCTGGCTCCTGTTGTACCTCCCGGATGATCTGTTAGGACTAAGGACAGAAGGCACAAGGGCAGCAGGCTGTTTTTCAAATGTCCATCCAGAGTGGCCCCAGGTAGCTATCCCATGACACCATAGAGTAACTGTTCTGCATGTAATCAGTGGTATTCAGATGGCAAGAACCTTTCATGCAGTGATAAACTAATAGATGAGCTGCTAGGCATCTTGTGGAGGGGACAGAACTGAGTAGCATGAGATGGGGAAAAAAAGACGTGGCCCTCTAAGGCCCTAAAATGTCAAAATAATACATTTTTCATCCTTGGTAGCTGTGGGAGGTAGAGGTGTCATGAAGGAAACATTCGGTGCCAACTTCATTTTGCAGGAGGCATGGCTGTATCCAAGGGACAGCCAACTGCCTCTGGCCACCAGCTATCAGTGAAGAAAGAGGCCTGGGACCTACCAGGGCTTGGTCACACATGCTAGGGAGTACCCTGCCCACAAGCTGCTATCTGGGCAACAGAGCAGACACACTTAACCTGGCACCTGAGGGGATTTTCTCTCTATGACCCAGATCTTAAGTAGTTACACTTCTATCCTGTTACAGTGGTAGACTTTACATTTATACAATATTTTCAATTTCAGTTGAGCTCAAACTTGGCCTTGCTCTCAGGTTTCTCTAGTGCTCAAGTGAAGCAGCAGCCTTCTCGCCTCCTCAGTTTGTCAGCTGATGAGCAGTTGCTATTAGGAGTTTCTGCAGTTTCATCATTGGCTGCTGTTAATTTGAAGGATAAATTTAAACTGCTTTCAGCTGAGTCATAGGTTGAACTTGCTTGGTAGAAATGTTTAGCTTTTCCAGCTGCCTGAAGCTCTCAATGATAGAAGTATTCTAGGCAGTGTTTCTTCCTGAAGCCTGATCTTAGTAATGTGAATTGTTGTTTTCCTTATTACTGGAATATACACACATATTTGTGGTGTACAATATCTAGAGAACGCAACACCAGAGTTCATTCGATTGGAAGTGAAAGTGGTGTGTCAGTCAATTTCCAAAAGATCTAAGAGGGAAGGAAACAGTGAGTTTTTTACTACCTCTCTAGGGCACTGTAGGTTTTAGCAATTGAAATAATTGTAAGATTATTTAAAAATAATTACAGATGATGGAGGCAATACAATTGCAATTAAATTGCTGTGTTTCAAAATAGCATGTTACACTCTTCCAAGGTCCAGGCTGTTTTTATGACAGTCTGGGTTTTGCCTCTAATTCCCTCTGTTAATTGACTCAGGCATGTTCCTTTCCGTTTTCTTTAATGCTTTCATTCTGAGTTACTAAAAGAAATGGAAAGCCATTTAAATTATTACAGATTACAACGTTTTATTCAAAGAGCTTTTTTGAATTTTAGAAGCTTTTCAAATGATTAAAAAATAAGTCTACTTATTGAATTGATAAACCTACATCCTTTGTGCCTTGGTCTCCAGAGTTCACACCACCTTCTTTGTCATTGGCTTTGAACCCCTGGAAAAGCTGAGTGGCTGGTGTTTAGCAGCCCGTGGCTGTGGACACCTGCTTGCCCCATCCTGCTGTGCTGTATTTTCCCACGGAGCTGGATGTGGAGTAATGGCAGTGCATGCAGCATTGCTTTAGAGTTGAAAGATACATCCATAGGCCAGTATTCCTGATAAAAGAAAGCAAAATCTCTTTGAGGGAAGCATTCCTAGCTCATAAATACTAACATGTCATGCCTGGTCCGTCTGTTCTTTCTTCATTAAATACGTGATTCCTTAGAGTGTTTTTCAGGAAAAAAACAATTCAAAATCAGACTTACAGGTAAAGCTCTTCATCTCTTTCATGAATAAACTTTTTAAATGCCTTCATGATTAATCCCACCCTGCTGTTGTGCACAACAAAGGGAAATGTAGAAAACAGGAAGAGAGATGATCCAGAACTGGCATAGTCTGTGTCACCTACTAGCTGTCACTGGTTGCCAGTAGAGTGAACCCCTACCATGCTAGTGTTTGGATACCTCTTGGTTCAGGATTCAGGAGGGCAGCACCCTGTCTCTCACTACCACACCTTTTAAGCTCAGATCCCTGTGCCAATGCTGCTGTCTCTGTAGCTTCTCTGCAGCTCAGCTGCCCCTGGGTCAGGGCAAAGTATCCCAGCCATGGAGGCATACTTGCTTTCCTGCAACCTTGGAGGACTTGGAGATCTTGTATGAATTATTAATAATAGTGATAATAGCTAGAAGTTATTGCTCACTTAATATATGCCTGGCACTGTTTTAAGTGTTTCATATGAATGAATTCATCTCATCTTTACAAGTCTGGTGATGTATGTAATGAAATTGTCCTCACTATGGAAGAGGTTAGTGACTTGCTGACTGCCAAACAAGCAGTAGGTGGTACAACTAGGATTTCAGTGTAGGAAGTTTGATCTCAGAGCTCATTTTTTTTCCCTTGGTTTTTCAATTATGGCAAAATATACATAACATAAAATGCACCACCTTCACCATTTTTAAGTATACAGTTCAGTGGCATCAGTACACTCACATTGCTGTGCTATCATCACTGCCATCCGTCCACAGAACTCTCTTCAGCTTGCAAAACAAAGTGTCCCCAGGAAACACCAATTTCCCCACTTCCCCTCTCCCATTCTACTCTGTTCAGAGCCCTTTCTTATTTACTTACTTACTTACTTACTTACTTATTTATTTATTTATCTTTAGCAACCTTACCCAAGAAGTAAGAGCCTGTTGGTTTTTTTTGTTTTGTTTTGTTTGAGATGGAGTCTCACTCTGTTGCCCAGGCTGGAGTGCAATGGCACGATCTCGGCTCACTGCAGACTCTGCCTCCCAGGTTCAAGCAATTCTCCTCTCTCAGCCTCTCAAGTAGCTGGTATTACAGGCACCTGCCACCATGCCCTGCTAATGTTTGTATTTTTAGTCGAGATGGGTTTCACCATGTTGGCCACGTTGATCTGGAATTCCTGACCTCGTGATCCACCTGCCTTGGCCTCTCAAAGTGCTGGGATTACAGGTGTGAGCCACCACGCCTGGCCTATTGTTAGGTTTTAAAGTAACATTTTGTTTTACCCTTGATTAGAAGAGCAGTGCATGTTCATTTTAGGAACTCTGGAAAATACAGAAGAGAATAAGGGTTATTAGGATTCCTTATATCCCCAACTCCTAGAGATACCCACTGTTAACTTTTTGATGTTACTATCTTTTAGCATTTTTTTTATGTCTATAAAAACATATTTAACAAGATAAGAATATTTTTGAACATGTTGCTTTATAACTTGTTTCTTCCAGATTTTAAGATGAATATTTATTTAAAAGGAGGAAAAATCACATTTTGAAGTGTAAATATCACTAATACCACAGTAATGTTGTTTCTAGTAACATAAACAATATAAACCAAAAATCATTAAAAACTTTTATTAATTAGTTGCCTTAACATTCTTTACTTTTTTTCTTACTCTGTTTTGGCTTTCATTCTCTTTTATTACATGGCTGTGACTATGATATTTTCTGTAGCAGGCCTAGAAAGATAATTTGATCTTTCCTAAAGTATGATTGATTAAAATTATTTTCTTAAAATTTTATTTTATTTTTTAAGACAAGGTCATTCTCTGTCACCCAGGCTGGAATGCAGTGGCACAGACATGACTCACTGTGATCTCTGGAGCTCAAGCAAGCCTTCTGCCTTGGCCTTCTAAGTAGCTGGGATTACAGAGGCATGCCCCCATGCTTGGCTAGTTTTCTGATTTTTTTTTTTTTTTTTTTTTTTTTTTTTTTTTTTTTTTTTTTTTTTTTTTTTTTTTTTTTTTTTTTTTTTTTTTTTTTTTTTTTTTTTTTTTTTTTTTTTTTTTTTTTTTTTTTTTGGTAGAGACAGGATCTTACTTTGCTGCCCAGGGTGCTCTCAAATTCTTGGGCTCAAGTGATCCTCCTGCCTTGATCTCCAAAGTGGTGAGATGACAAGTGTGAGCCACGATGCTTGGCCTAATTTTATTTTTTAAAGGACTTTTATAAAGCAGTTTCAGTTCACAGCAAAGTTGAGAGGAAGGTGCAATTTTTTGAGATGGAGTTTCAAAAATTTCCCCAGCCTCACGTGTGCATAGCCTCCTCATTGTCAGCATCTCTCATCAGGGGAGCCCATTTGTTAGAACTGGTGAACCCCAAGTTCATAGTTTACACTAGGGCTCACACTTGGTGTTCCATGTTCACATAATGACATATATCCAGCATTATAGTACCATACAGGGTGTTTTCACTGCCTTAAAAATCCCATCCCTCCCCCTACCCTGGGCAGCCACTGACCTTTTTAATGTCTTATCCAGAATGTCATACAATTGGAATTATATTGGCTTTTTTCCCCTTACTAATGGGCATCTAAGTTTCCTCCATGTCTTTTCATGACTTGATAGCTCATTTCTTTTTAGCGCTGAATGATACTCCAAAAGTAACTAACTTTTTATTCAGCCTTTAGCTGTGTCAACCATCATGCATTATTAAGCAAGACCTCTGTCTTCAAAGAGGAAGGAGGTGGAAAGTGTGTGACAAATGCCTGAAAAGGGAAAACTCAAGGGGCAGTGAGAATGCAGGGTAAGTCTCGGGTGGGGCACGCTGCAATGTTCCCCTCTCTCCATGAGGTGCTGGGGGGATGTAGATGGAGTATAAGATAGTATCTCTTTCTCAGAGAATTGTATCACTGTATATGTCGCAAGATAAGCTGGTTACTACCCATACCATAACATTAGGTAATAGAATCTAATCTATGTTCCATTGCTCAGTTGTAAGCAGTACATTTTGGTACTCTAGCAGTTGGAAGGAGTGGAAAATCAGTGAGTACTACAATACTTGAGTAGGTGCTCAGTTAAATACAAGTTTAATGAAAGCATGAACATGACAGAAGGAACAGATTGGAAGTAATACACCTCTTTTAGCGTCAGAGATGTTGACTATTACACAGCATTAGTGGAAGTATAAATTGATAAAGCTGTTTTGGAAAGCACTCAGCTTGGTAGTATCTGTAAAAAAAGAAAAGAAAAAAATTAGCATGCTTTTGACTAGAAACTCTACTTAGAGAAAAAGCCATATTTGCCTGTTTTCTTATGATTAAATAGTTCATGGTGTGTCCATACATGGACTTTGTTTTAAATTTAACAGACGCATATATAGCATTACTAATGTGCCCAGAACTATGCTTTATGAGATTTACTATTATATTAGTGCTTAGTACTTATTGATGAGGAAGCTGGCACAGTTTAACTTGGTCAAAGCTACACAGCTGGTAAATGGTGAACCCAGCAGCGGAACTCAATCTGGTTCAGTGGTCTTACCATCACACTATCCTGTGATTACAAAGAACTTGAAAGACTCAATGTATGTACCTTACATGTGTATAATCCCCCCCAAAAGATCCCAAACACAGTGAAAGTGTAATGAGTCAATACGTAGAGCTGACACTGTGCCTTAAACAAGTCTTGACTGGGCGTGGTCGGCTCATGCCTGTAATTCCAGCACTTTGGGAGGCAGATCACCTGAGGTCAGGAGTTCAAGACCAGCCCGGCCAACATGGTGAAACCCCATCTCTACTAAAAATAGAAAAAATTAGCTGAGCGTAGTGCCACACACCTGTAGTTCCAGCTACTAAGGAGACTGAGGCATGAGAATCACTTGAATCTGGGAGGTGGAGTTGTTTGCAGTGAGCTGAGATCATGCCATTGCACTCTAGCCTGGGCAACAAGAGTGAAACTCTGTCTCAAAAAAAAAAAAAAAAAAAAACTATGTGTGAATGTAAATCAGGAGTATGTATGCATTTGTGTATAAATACATAAGTATGTATTCCAGAGTGTTGCTGTTGTTTTGTGTTTGGGGAGAGGAGTGCAAAAGGGAAGTAAAGAGACATTTTCGTGTTTTTATTTCAATATTATTATATTTTATACTAAGTTGTATATTTCCCAGTTTTTTTAAT
>PVKV010036739.1:0-15435 GCA_004027835.1 Alouatta palliata
TCAGCCTCCTGAGCAGCTGGGATTACAGGCATGCGCCACCACGCCCAGCTAATTTTTTGTATTTTTGGTAGAGACGGGGTTTCACCATGTTGGCCAGGATGGTCTCGATCTCTTGACCTTGTGATCTGCCCGCCTCAGCCTCCCAAAGTGCTGGGATTACAGGCGTGAGCCACCGCGCCCGGCTTGAATTCTATTTTTTAGCTCCCTCTGTCCCACTGCTTTTTCTTTTTTGAAATGGGTCCTTGTGTGTGATGGGGTGGAGTGGGGATGGGAGTGCCGTCCTGAAGACCTGGCATTTGAGTCTCATCTTTCTAGGTTCATCAAAATGACGTCCCTCCTGGATGGCACATCCTCCCCAGAGAGCCTGCCCATTCCCTAGCTCTGATAGGCTAGCAAATCCCTGATAACCCAGGAATGCCTCAAGTAGTGTCAATGAAAGGCAGTGGGGCTTTGATGCTGGACAAATGCCCCATGATGGATGGGCACTGGCTGACACACTTTCCCATGGCTCAGAAGTGTGATGGAGAAAGGAGGACTGAGGTGCCAGCTCCAGGCAGGCCAGGCACCCCGGATGTCAGTGCCTGCCTGGCTGCTTCTGATACATCCTGTGACATGCCTTTTGTCATGTGGAATCCCGGGGACCTTTCTTCATGTCCAGACAGGATGGCAGGAACTGACAGTGTGCACTACCACCTGAGCTGCACTTGTTTCCGTAAGAGAAAATGCTCCCACGTTATCCTAGTGCATGCTAGACCTCAAAGGTGAGGCAGGGTGCGAGTTAGGAGGGATCTGAAATGAAAGCAGTTGTGTTGAAAAGCCCATGAAATATAGCGCTCGAGGGTAGCCGAGTTCTGCAGGCTATAATTAATGCTGTTTCCTGCTTCGAGAATGTATCTCAGCCTTTCCGTTAGTCGAAAGCCTCAATTTTAATAGGGAAATACCTAAATTCTGGGTCCTCTAACTTCTTCCCATGTGTGGCTCAGTGAAACCTGCAGTTTGAGACTCGGACACCACGCGTTCTAGGAAGCCTTCCTTGATGCCCCCAATTTTACATTAATTCATCCACGATGAGCTTCCACAGTAATGTAATCTTACCCTGAGATGTCTGTATCAGAACTGTCAGTTTGAGCTCTGCTTCCTCACTTGAGGGCAAGTGCCAGGTCTTGTTTACATTTTTGCTCTACGTCACTGTAACACAAGGGACAATGTGATGAAGGTTGTAACAGAGAACTAGAAAAACCATTCTAGGAGCTCTGAGAAGGGTAGTTCATGTAAATATATAAATATATATATATATATACACACACACACATATATAATATGTATACACACACAGCCTTCATCAAGGAAGAGATTGCTCTTAGGATGATCTCAGACTCAAAATGCCATAAAATTTGTATTGATGATTGCTTTTCTTTCCATCAGTTATGATTTCTACTCTTAAAGCTCATGGTTATTCTCATAGCATTAAAGTCTTCACCACCTGGCTTGAGTGGAGTGTTTTTTTTTTTTTTCTTTTTTTTGACTAAAAAAATGGTATGTTAGACCATTTTGAGCAGATCCATTGAATAGCGACACAACATAGCTGACAGTCATAGCATGTGGCTTGGTTTGAAGCGCAGTGATACTGTTTGCTTGGATCCTCACCATGGTCTTGTTGGGTCAGATGGCTTTGGTTAACTGCTGCTAGGAACAAGCTGGGGTTCATGCAAGTTTAGATCACCAGGCAGGGCTCAGCCCACAAAGCAGAAGATGGATCCCTAGGTCCCAGTCAGGGTTCCTCTCTTTTTGGTAACAGCTGGTCCCCTTTGGCCCAGAATTGATTCAAATTTGTTACTGCGGGGTATGGATGGCTACACAAGAGAGGCCAAGTAGAAGCTAGGGGTGCAGGAGGTTGGGCCAAAGAGTCCTTGAACGATGATGGTTGAAGGACCGGGACAGGAGACCATGAAGAGTGAGAAGAAGAGTCCTGGGCTGACTGTGTGATCCCAGGAAGCCATGCAACTGCTCCAGCCATCCAAAAACCTGAGCACTATTGGTCTCTGCAGGGCCTTCTAGCTTGTATATTTCACAAGTCTAATTCTATAAACTCACCATTCTTGAACATAATGAAAAGAATGAACCAAAACTTGGAGTTTCATAATCTAGCTCTTTTGCTGTCACTCTACTTGTGTGACAAAGCATACCCCCTGGAGGGCAGGGTCTATTTTTTCTTGGTATTTATGTGTCTATATTGAAGGAGACATACTGGTCTTTTTTTTTTTTTTTTTTTTTTTTCTCAAATGGGAAGTAGCATTATACATTTTTCCTATTATAAAAGAAATTTTGAAATACAAGTCTTGCATAGTTAAGAAAATGCACACAAATACGTAAAAGAAACTATAACATTAGGAAACTACTATTCTTACATTTCCACATTTTTCCCTATGCCCGTATACACATGTGAGTAAATGTGTTTTATGAAAATAAACTTACATGATTTTGAAGGCTGTTGCTTTTACTGAAATGTATGGCATGTATCTTCATTTTAATGAGTGCAGGTCTAGCACACATCTTAATGTCTGCATAGGGGCATGACTGATTTATCCAGTGCCTAGCATCTAAATGTCCAGCAATATTTTGGTATAATAACACTGTGGTAAGTATTCTCATGAACTCATCTGAAGGCCCCAGCATCTGAAGGCGGGATCGGGAAATAGAAGCTGGGAGCTGTGGCATTCTGGTGCTCTCAGATGCTCTCTGTGATCCTCGGGAAAGCAGTCAGTTCTGAGACCAAACTACAAGTTTGAGTCAGCATTGGAGAGGAGCTGGTTAGTGCTGGAACTGGCCTCATCTTAACTATGCAAGACGTGTATTTCAAAATTTCCTTTATATCATCACCAGGGATCCTTACGAGTGGGAATGACCTAAAGCTTCAGGGCATAATTCCCAGAGCTGGGCATCTCCAGTAGGCTAAACTTACAGCATCTTCCAAAAAATAGACATTTTACCCAAAGAAAAAGTGCCTAGTTGTATTTTGAAAATCCCTTACAAGTTAGACAGTTGTCTGTTCATGTGTGGTGCCCACTAGAAGCCTGCTGCTTACGGTGCAGCCAATGAGTGTGAGGGGAGGGGAGAAGGAAACACCAAGAAATGCAGCTTTGGAGGCTCGGGCTTCAGAGGGGAAGCTGCTGTTGGTGGGTGATACTGGACAGACTAAGGAAAGGAAACTAGCATTTGTGGAAGGTCCTAGAAATTTCATGTCCCTTCTCACATTGAATTCTCAGAGCGTCTCTTGGAATCGTTCTTCTCCTCACAGATAAAGAAATTGAAGTGGGCAGAATCTGGTCACTTTTCTAAGGCTGGCTCACAGTGGCAGAGCCGAGATTTATTTGGACCTTTGTCTTTCTGGCACATTCTATTAAATCAGGCTGAGAAGTTTGAGAATTGCTCATAACTCCATTAAAGTGAAAATCATTAACTTTAAGAGTGAGTCATTACGTGTGTAGGAAAGCTGAAGATAATGACAATGTTAGGTACCAACTTAGATTCCATCCATTCCTTGTAGTTAGACCCTTACTTCTTTTTTTTTCCCCTGACAGTCTCACTCCGTTGCCTAGGCTGGAGTGCGGTGGCATGATCTCAGCTCACTGCAACCTCCGCCTCCTGGGTTTGAGTAATTCTCCTGCCTCAGCCTCCCGAGTAGCTGGGATTACAGGCCCATGCCACCAGTGCCTGGTTAATTTTTTTATTTTTAGTAGAGGTGGGTTTTTACCATGTTGGCTAGGCTGGTCTCGAACTCCTGACCTCAGGTGATCTACCTGCCTCAGGTTCCCAAAGTGCTGAGATGATAGGCACGAGCCACCACGTCTGGCCTAGATCCTTACTTCTAAGTTGCCATTTGGCCTTTTAACCATGAATCTTATCATGTGTCTTGAGAGTGTGATCAATGAATATGTTACAAGCTGGGATCTGGCTTCCGTGGGGCTCTTACCCTCTTCTCTGTGCCTAGCGAGTTCACAGCAAGAGCTTGGAAGTAAGATCTCCTGTGGGTGAGACTAGGGAAGGAGTGTGAGAGAACGGAATAGCTAGACCATCCCTTAAGTTGACACTAGCGCTTTTCCAGCTGTGGCTAAAGATCACACTCCAGCCAGCCTCAGTGGTCACAAAGTCTCTGCTGTGCCCATTCAACTTCTTGTTACCCTAGTCTAGAGATTGGCAAACCAGTTTTTGTAGAGGGTCAGACAGTAATTGGTTTAGGCTTTCTGGGTCATACGTCTGTCACAATTACTCAGCTCTGCCACTGAAGCAAGAAAGCAGCCATAAACAACATGTAAACGGGCATGGCTCTGTTCCAATAAAACTGTTTAACCAGGCACGATGCTTAACGCCTGTAGTCCTAGCACCTTGGAGGAGGCTGAGGCAGGTGGACTGCTTGAGCTCAGGAGATCAAGAGCAACCTGGGTGATGTGACTAAACCCTATCTCTACTAAAAATACAAAGAATTAGCAGGTTGTGGTGGTGTGCGCCTGTAATCTCAGCTAATCGGGAGGCTAAGGCATGAGAATCACTTGAACCTGGGAGGCAGAGTTACAATGAGCTGAGATCGTACCATTGCATGACAGCCTGGGCATCAGAATGAGATTCTGTCTCAAAAAGAAAAAAACAACAAAAACACAACGTTTTAGCCATGGGCTATGATATGCCAGTCCCTGCCTTAGCCCAATAGGTTTATCAAAACCCCCAAACCTTCCTTTTCTTTCTAAAGATAAAGCTACAGAATACATACTGTCTCAAGGTTATTGGTCACTGGGGACAAAGGGTGTACACATGGAAGGCCACTAACATTTCCCTGTTCCTGTCAGTGAGTTAAAGCTGCATTCTACCAAATTGCCCTGTGACTGAACACAGAGCCAGCATTTTTACAGTATCTTTTCTGTGGAAGCTGTTCACATTTGGTGGTTACAGGTGTCCTGAAGAACTCTCTTACCTAAGAGAAAAGAAGCCCATCACCTGCTCCTGGCACAGTAGTCTGAGTTTGGGACTGGCTGACCCCACCTGGAGGGAAACCCATCAGTTCCAGTATCCCATTTTGTTTCTCCAGTTGTTACTGATGAGACAGAACAGTAAAGCCCTGGGTCACATTCTCCTAGAGTGTCTACTTCCTAGAAGAGTAGAGAATACTTGGGACAAAGACACAGGAAGCTTGGGTTTCCCCCTGCTGTGTCTCTAGCTCCTTTACTTTGAGCAGACCGCTTCCCTGTTGTGGGCTCAGTTTTCTGTCAGAAGTCATTTTTACCATGTGTAAAAGAATGAAATTGTACCCTCACCTTTCAGCATATATAAAAATTAGTTCGAAATGGATCAAAGACCTAAATGCAAGAGCCAAAACTATCAAACTGTTAGAAGAAAACATAGGGGAAAATCTTCATGACATTGGATATGACTCTAAAAGCATAGGTAACAAACGAAAAAAATAGATACACTGAACTTCATAAAAATTAAAAATTACCGTACATCTAATGACACAATAGAGTGAAAAGGCAACCAGTGGAATACAAAAAACTATTTGCAAGCCATATGTTTAGAAAAAGGTTAATATCCAGAATAAAGAACTATAATCCCTTAAGAAACCCACAAAAAACTAAGAAAAAAATGGGCAATGAAATTGAATATACATTTCTCCAAAGAGATATATAAATGTCCAGGAAGCACATGAAAAAATGTGTAATACAGCACTAATAATAGGGAAATGCAATTGAGAATCGCAATAGGTATCACCACATATCCATTAGGATGGCTACTATCAAAACCAGAAAATAGCAAGTATTGGCAAGGATGTGTAGAAACTGGAACTTTGTGCTGGTGGGAAGGTAAAGTGCAGTTGCTGTGTAAACCAGTGTGGTGGTTCCTCCAAAAATTAAAAACGGAATTACAATCCAGAAATTCAGTTACTGGGCATGTACTCCAAGAAATTGAAAGCAGGGTGTTTTCATAGAGAGATCTCTATACCCTTGTTCATAGCATTAATTCACAGTAGACAAATGATAAATGCAACTTGTGTTCATAGTCAAATGAATGGATAAAGAAAATGTGGTATATATACATACAATGGAATATTCAGTCTTAAAAAGTTGGCACGTATTACAGTATAAATGGACCTGAGGATATTACGCTAAGTGAAATAAGCCAGTCATATAAAAACAAATACTGTTTGGCCGGGCACAGTGGCTCACGCCTGTAATTCCAGCACTTTGGGAGGCCGAGGTGGGTGGATCATGAGGTCAGGAGATCGAGATCATCCTGGCCAACATGGTGAAACCCTGTTTCTTTAAAAAAAAAAAAAAAAAAAATACTGTTATGATTCCACTTTCATGAGGTTTTTAGAGTAGTAAAATTCAGAGACGGAAAGTGGAATTGCAGCTGCCAAGGAATGGGGAGGAGAATGGAGAGTTGGTATTTAATGGGTTTTAGACTTTCAGTTTCGTAAACTGAAGAGTTCTGGAGATGGATGGTGGTGATAGTTGTACAGCCAATGTGAATGTACTTAATGTCATTGAACTGTGCACTTAAAAATTTCACATGGTAAATTTTATGTTAATCTTGCACAATTACAAATGGAAAAAAAGCTTTAAAAAACTCATCTTTAGATGACTGCTAAAGTCTCTTCTGCTCTAAAGTTTGATGTTTCCACTGTGCATTTGGGAAGGGGGTTTGGAGGATACAGGTGCCCATATGAAACAGGACTGGCCCTTCCATTCCTGACCACAGTGCCTTCCATCTTCCAGCTCTCACAGGAAGGACAGTTCGTGTTCAGATGCTTGGTCTCATGGGAGCCTTGTGTTATTGTGCCCATGTGACAGATGAAGAAACTGAGGCTTGGGTTTCAATGCCTTTTCTGGGGCATTGAGTTAATACATGGACACACAGGGCTTAGTCAAGCCTCCCCCATTACTTGATTACTCCTTGGAAACCTTAAGGAGGGCTTTCTGAGATGTCACTGACACCATGCTCAGCAGCGTACCTGCAAGGGCTACTAGAGAAGCAATAACACGTCATTTTTGAGAGAGGAGGAAAATGTGGATCCTAGGGCAGGCAGGATCACACCACCAGGGAGTGAGGTTGGGCTATAGCGGAGGACTGTGAGTTAGTCTCCGCCTGTCACCGCCTCTAAAAACAGGAGCCCTGGGGTTAAAATGCTCCATGCACTGGTACTAAAAGGCTGAGCAGGAGAGCCAAATCAACGGTATTTCTCTCTGGATGGACAAGATGACTGACTTGACCCAACATGCTGTCTTAGTCAGGAAACATCCATTGAGCTGCTAAAAAGTGCTAGGCACTGAGAAGCAGGACATAGATGGGGCAGGTGACTCTGCCGTGGTGCTCACATCTCACTGAGAAGACACCAAGACAAATGCACGCACATGACGTCTTCAGGTTAAGCCCAGCGAGGGAAACAAATAGGGTGATCTAACAGAGAGTAACCGAGGAGAAGGAATTGGTCTTTGAGAACAGGTTGTTTTAGTTGTGACCCGAAGGGAGAAGAAGAGACCACAGATGGCAGGCAAGGGGCAAAACACACCAGACAGGTATAGCAATCACAGGTGTCCTCCAACTGGGCAGAGTTTGTGGAAGGAGAGGAGGCCAGTGTGGGCAGGCAAAGTGAGGGACAGGTATACAGAGAGGGCAGTGTGGCCAGGGTTGACGGAGTCTGGAAGGTCATGGTCCAGAGTTTGGGTTTTATTCTGGGAGCCCTGAGAATTTTTAAACAGTTTTAAGCCTATGTGTGGGAAAGGAGTTTCTACCACTGAAACTCCCAAAACTTAAACCTCACAGAGGAAAACGGGGAAGTTCCCCGTAGCTGCTCACATTGACGCAGCCTGGCCTAGTGCATCCACAAAATACTCCTGTTACCCATATGGAAAACATCTAGTCAACATACTTGAGGAGTTATAGGATGCATGCATTTTTCAATGTTTCTTTTAGGGACCATAAACCTTCAGTTTTATGAGAAATGAATATCGATGTTGAATCATAAACAGAGCAGGGCCAGTTTGATTAGAAAAGTAGCAAGTTCATGCCAAATAGGTAATTTTTTCTCTTCTCTTTGTTTCTCTCTTTATTTCCCTCTCTTTCTTCCCTTTCTTTCTCTCTTCTCTCTCTCCCTACCAGCTCTCCCTCCTTCCCTCTATCTCTCTGTGCAAGTGTACTTAAATCTAATGTCTGGGACAAAGGAGCTGGTTCTTCCTTGGATGACAGCAGCTTTCACATATCCTTTGGAGCCCATGTCCTGAAACCTGGGGACAGACTCTGCTTTGGCAGTGGCCTTGACCTCTGGCAAGGCACTTCACAATGAAGGGAACACTGCCCATTGTGGATGCGTTGCAGAGTGCCTTGGATGGGAAAAGACTGCAAAAATCACCAACAAGTAATCACCACCCCTTCCCCCACCTCCCCAGCAAGGCTAACAACAGGAAGACAAGAAGGCTCATAATGCCAGAACATGGGGAGAGAAAAGATTTTGAAAAATAACTTCTGGAAGAAATGAAAGCCAAAAATCTCAAACATCCCATCCAACAGGAAATTATAATCGGCTTTAAGAAATTCCAGGGAAAGTACCCTGGGACAGTTGAAAATTTGGCACAAGGCTATCAGCTGGGCTGAGGAGGAGCTGAGGATGGATTTACAAGTTCCCCAAACATCTGGGGGTGTGCTCAGTGTCCTGACTCTCTCCAAGTATCCTAGGAGAGCAGATACATCAGTGGTATGCAGGAGGGGTCCACAGAAGGTGGTATGGTCAGCTGTCATTTTTGCCACATGACTTCCTGCCGGGAGTAGATATTTATGGGGCACATTCTAGATGTCTGGCACCCTTCTAGGCCATGGGGATACTTAGTGAACAAGACAGCCTGAGTCCCTGCCCTTTCTTTAAGAATGCGTTGCTTCCTAATTGGAGAATTTCATGTCTCTTTATCAGAGTGACTTGCCCTCCCCTAGCTAAGGGCCAAGAAAGTCACCCAAGCTAGATCATCAGATACACTTGCCCTGAAATTTCAATTAGGAGTCTATCGAAGCTGCCTCTTCAGCCTTCCCCTGCATTGTGTGAGCTGCTGTGTAGCTGTGTGATAAATGCCAGTTCTGTTTGAGATAGCCAGTGTTAGTGTTTGCTGCCTGCAACCAGTGATCCTTGAGTATTACAAGCTGACCAGGAGGAAGGAGTGGGACACAAATGATTGTCTCTGCAGTTGAGATCAAAACTCAGAATTCCCAAGCATAAAATCTTGTTTTTCTACTTATATTCTCTCGGCTAATTTATTAACATAGCCCTTTTCTGGTCTCTTTGCTGTCAATTTCTTCCAGTGCCTCTGGTAACTGGAAGCTGGCAACAGGAGCATGGGCTTTCGGGAGCCATGGGTGGAGTCCGTAGAGAGGTATTTGTACCATAAATGCCGTGATACTTGCTAGCCATAAAAGCCAAACAATGGTAATTGTGAAACATTTCCTTATTTCTGAAGAACCGTCAGAATCTTTGGGCTGGTAGTCAAGGCCTGCCATAATTGGGTCCCAGCCTGCCTCTGTAGCTTGTCCTAATGTCCTTACATATCCAGTGTTGAGGCTTGTGGGCCCCTTGTCATTTCCTAGCACTCAAAAAAGTGGCTTGTCTCAGTGCCTTTGCACAGCCCTTCCCTCAGCCAGGGATGTCTTTCCATGTTCCTGTGTTCCTTGAAAATTCTGCTGTATCCTGAAAAACTCAGTTGCAGTGTTTCCTCTGATAGTAAGCCACTCCTGAATGCCTAGAGGGAATAATCACACCTCCCTCTGTCTTCTCACAATCCCTAGCTTGTCCTGCTGCTGCTTCTCTCCTTTTGACCCTGCCTAAGCTGTATCCACGTTCATGTGTTTCTAGAATTGACACCATCAAGGCAGGTTTTGTCACGGGTCTCCCAAAAATTAGTACACTGCCAGGCTGAATAGGCAGTATGGGATTGTTGAATTAATTTACTGCAATTGCTAATTATAGGCCTCTAGGAATTATTATTGGTTGAAATTGAACTGAAGATGAGAGTGAGGCTCTGGCTGCTCACTGGAACATCAGTGCTCCCTCCTGCAGTCTTATCCCTGGCGCTGACTGGCTGCTATCCTGTCCCCTCCCTCTGGCTTTTCTCATTCAATGGCCACTGCCTCTCCGCCTTGCCAGACTATAACCACCTAGTTCACCATGGGGTACCTAGTCCCTGGCATGATGGTTGGCACATGCCAGGGATTAAGTTCTAAGTGAATGGTTGAATAAATAAATGAGCTTGATGCTTGTTAACTCTGGGATGCATCCTGCCTCAAGCCCACCCCTAATATTAGTGAGAACAGTGAACAAGAGGAAAATCCCACATACCATGTGCCTGAATATTGGAAAGTTACAAAGCAAGCTAAAAAACCTTTCTATGCTCATGCCTGTAATCACAGCACTTTGAGCGGCCGAGGTGGCAGATCACCTGAGGTCAGAAGTTGGAGATCAGCCTGGGCAACATGGTGAAACTCTTCGCTACTAAGAATAGAAAAATTATCTGGGTGTGTCTGTGCATGTCTGTAATCCCAGCTACTCCGGAGGCTGACACAGGAGAATGGCTCGAACCCGGGAGGCGGAGGTTGCAGTGAGTAGAGATTGCGCCGCTACGTTCCAGCCTGGGCGACAGAGTGAGACTCTCTCAAAAACAAAAAAACCAAAACTGTTTGATGAACAATTTTTATCCTCTTAGCTGAGAAGGATGCCTTCATAACTTGGATTTCTTCACCCTGCACTGGCACCAGGTGGCCTAGCAAAGGCTGACTATATATCCGGGGGCCCTGGTCGGCTTACTTCTCTTCCTCCTCTGGCTGTGCCTTACACCTTGTCAGGCCTCACACACCAAGGTGTGGCCATGCTACCTCACAAAATTGCTGCCCACGGCCACCCTTGGCTACCCCTTGGACCTAGGGGTGCCACATTGTTGGTACTGCATGGCCTGGGGAGGATAGACCCAGGATGAGGCCCACACAGGATGGGAAGCAGGCTCAGGAACGCTTGGGAAGGGATTTCCGGGATCCTTTGTGCCATAGCATAGTCCAGAAAGGGAGGGGTGGGCTCCAAGTGTGTGAGTCCCCCCAGCCTGTACACTCCTCACTTCATGGGAGGAAGAACGGCTGGAGGAAAGCCAGAGTGGATCCGGGGCAGGGACCCTTTATGCCAGATGTAAGGAAGGGACTGCTCTGATTTTGTTCATTTTTAAACAATGTTTTATTTTAATATGTTTAGGAATATAAGTGGTTTTTGGTTACACGGTTGAATTATCTAGTGGTGAACTCTAGGCTTTTACTGTGCCTGTCACCCATATAATGTACATTGTACCCATTAGGTGATTTTTCCTTTTTTTCAGGCAGAGTCTTGCTCTGTTGCCCAGGCTGGAGTATAGTGGCATGATCTCGGCTCACTTCAACCTCCACCTCCTGGGTTCAGGCAGTTCTCCTGCCTCAGCCTCCTGAGTAGCTGGGCACCCGCCTCCAATAGGTGATTTTTTTCATTCGTCACCCATTTCCCATGACTTTATTCTTTAACTTGGAAAATTTACCCATCAAGGAATCAAACAGAAAGACCCTCCCTTATCCCACTACACAGAGGTTGCTTCTACTCTGGTTTATCCTCGGGGGCTACAAATACATCAGAAGCCCAGAAAGAGCCAGAGTAATAGGGCACCAGGACACGTGGGTGAGAACGAAGCCTGAGCTTCTGCCATGACTAGTCCTGAAAGGATGAGATGTGGCAGGGAAAGCCCTCTCAGACCAAATGTGCTTGGGCGCAAAGGTCTAGAAGCCCCTGTTCCTTCATGGGATTTCTGCCATTAAGCAGGGGGCTGCATGCAACATTGCCTTGCACAGACCCAGGTGGACAGGAAGCCTGAAGGCTGACAGTGATGCCGTGATTTTCTGAGCTGAGCAAAACCAGTGGCTGGCGCTTTAAAGGAGGAGATTTTCTGCACAAAGGCTTTCAAATGGGCTCCTGCAGACAGCTGTGGCCAAGCTTTTGAAATATTTCTAGCCTCTGTTTTCCTGCTGTGAAGTCTTTCGAGAAACAGCTTAGGAGCGATGAGCTGTTTGCTATTCTGGGGCAGTGGGTGTGCAGATGAAAGGGCAGATGGAATGGGGAGGAATAATTCCCCAGGCGCCCATAAAATTTTTGATCTTCGGGCCCTGCTGTAAAGTGATTCTGGGAATGCTGGTCAGACAGGAGAGCCAGGCTCTGAGGTGCTGGGGCTTCCTGTGACTCAGTCTTTATCACCCAGGGCACCAAGATGGGACTCTTCTGGCTCCTGGAGGCTTCAAGACCTGTTGGAACTCGGGAGAATCTCAGGCCAACTGACTGAGAACTGGGGAGGTCTAGGAGACACACCCTGTCTACGTAGTTGATTCAAAGAAGTAAATACTTGACCAACCAAGTAGTATTTTGCCTATGATGGTTCAATTCTCTCAGACTCAGATGAGTCAAGGCTGTTTGACTTGCTGAGCAGAGAACTTAACCAAGAGAATCATGGGACCTGGAATTAACCCTGGACTCCTTCCCCACCTGACTGGGTGAGCACATTACTTGCTCTCCCTGTCTTCATTTCCTAACCTGGAACATAAGGACATTGGGGCACTTGTTCTAAAAGTTACCTTCCAGCTCAAAGATACGAAGTTAGCTTTGCAGAAGTAGTGGAATCTAAGGGGCAGTCTTGGACATGCCTTCATGGACTCCTTACTTTTAACTCATTCTTTGATTTCCATTTTTCTTCAAATAAGAGTATAATTTACTTAGGGCTGGGAATTTGACTTTGACATCAGAGTAGATTTAAGTTCAGTGTCAGCTTGGTTGTGGATAACTGTGACCCTGGATGTGTGTTGGTTCTCTTTGAGCCTCGATTTACTCATCTACAAAATGAGATACCACCTACTTCCCCAGTGGTTGGGAGAATTCAATGAGATCATGGCTGTGGGTGCTGGCTCAGGCCATATTCTTTATCTTTGTAGAGCAGCATTGCTCCTGGGGTTAGCAAGTCTGGGTGGGCTCACTGAGGACCCTACAAAGGATGTTGAGTCTATTCTGATGGGGGCTTACTGGGATCATTGCTGTGGTGGGCACAACCTCTCTCTAGACAAAGCATTGTATTTTTTTGGGGAAAACCCCATGTTCAGCAATAGGTGAAGCTGAGGGACGTAGCCTAAAGGCAGGGTTTCCTGAAGCAGCTCCACTGTGGCCCAGGTGAAGGTCTTGGGTCTAGAGGTGTGGTCAGGGGCAGAGTGACAGCAGTTCAAAGGCTTATTTAGAATGGTAGGTAGTGGTGGTACAGTGGAAAGGTGCTGGATTTGGAGTCAGATTGGGCTAGGACTCTGTAATTTGATGTTGTGTCCCAAGTACTGAGTGTCATTCAGCTGGGGCTAAGTAAATGCATGCTTAATGAAAAGAGGAAGGAAGGAAGGAGAGGAAGGATGGAAGGAGGGAGGAACTAAGCCTTGTTGTTTGCCACTTGAAACCTGGAACCTGAGTTTCTTTATTTGTAAAATGTGGATAATACTTACTGCAGAAGTTTATGATTCACTGGGACACCAATTTTAATCTGTGAAGTATTATCTATCTATGACAATAATAAGCAGAGTTGACACTTGGAGGAAATAAGAGAAAGTGAACATGGAAACTGAGGCAGATGTCAGCCAGGCTGAAAATAAGCAATGCCATTTTCATGATACTTAACCAACCAGGAAAAAGACTCCAAACTGTATCTTAATTTAGCATGAATATTGATTCTTTGAATTCATTTTATTCCTTCAGTTTATTAATTTTTTTGGGAAAAGAGGCAAATAATATTAAAACAAACTTAGGATATATATTTTTTGTTATCTGGGTTTTATCTAGGATATTGAAAGTCCACTCAGTGACTCTCTGTATTAAAAAGATGCTGAGATTCATGCTCATTAGCAGCATCCTCGATCATGAAGGAAATATTCAAGCTTATTTCACATCATTTATGTCCTAAGGCATTTTGCAGCTTTTGCTAACCTAAGTGAGGCCTGTGCAAATCCTGGGTTCTTGACAGCACGGCCTTACACTTCCTTTCATTGCTGCTCCATGCTTAGCACAGTACTAATGCTGTATCTGCTGTGTGCCGGGCCTTATACTAGGGAATGAGATTAGATCATGAACAAGACACAGACCTTTCCCTCAAGAAGGACATAGCCCAGTGAGAGAGACAAATGAAAAGGCAATTACAATAGTAGTAATTGCTCACGTACTAATTGTTTTGTTGATTTTCAATAATTGTGGAAAGAAAATTCTTTTGGGCTAGCAATGAAATAACCTGGATATGAAATCTGTCTATATGCAGAATAGAAGAAAAATTAATAGTTAAGATTTAGTGCTTACGTGTTTTACACATAGTATTTTAAGCCCCTAGTTTCCCAGTCTTCTGAGAAACGGCATCTTCCCGTTTTGCAGAAGAGATGACCGAGACACAGAAATGAGGCATATTTGTTAACTTACAAAGGTTAGATGCACCTAACTCTTGATCTTTGTACTACACCACATTATAATTAAATAATATGCCAAGTAAATAAAAACAATTCTTTTTCCCCATCCCTTAAATGCGTCAGGGAGTTCCTGACGTCTAGAGTAAGGGTGTCCTGGGTGAGGCACTTGAGTCTGGGGCAGGAGCCTTGCAACCTTCTTCAGCTTTATTTGCAGTGAGCGAGTGTGCTACCTTCCCAGCATCAGCCTGTGTGATGACACAAATACCCTTAATGGGTCTTGGCAGCAGAAAGAAGTGGTTAAAGCCCCAATGTCTTCAGTAGTCCTGAATTTAAGGTCCAAAGCAGCCTTTATGTCTATGTGACTCTGAGCAAATTCCTCATCTGTAAATCGGGAATAATAATACATGTCTCATAGGATTTCTGTATTCTATCAGATAATATCTGTAAGGTGCTCATCAAGCATGAGACACAGTAATGGCTATTAGCCATTTTTCTTTATCCATCAGAGATTTCTAAAGATGGAGTCAGATGGCAGATGATCACTTGGAAGACCCAGTGCAGAGAGAACTTAAGCATTAGATTCGTAAGCTGAGTAATGGAGTACATCAACAGGCCAATGACTATGTCTTAAAGTTTTAGGACCCTCATAGACCATTTCTAGGTTTTCTTAGTTTGCATTTCCCAGTGCCTAGCAGAACAGTAACACAGTATTAGTAAATGACTTCTTAGGAGTGTGTAGTACCAACGAGAGGTAAGTTACTGCTGGAGAAAGTTACTGCTGGAGAAAGTTACTGCTGGAGAAAGTTACTGCTGGAGAAAGTTACTGCTGGAGAAAGTTACTGCTGGAGAAAGTTACTGCTGGAGAAAGTTACTGCTGGAGAAAGTTACTGCTGGAGAAAGTTACTGCTGGAGAAAGTTACTGCT
>PVKV010036740.1:0-15434 GCA_004027835.1 Alouatta palliata
TAGAAGAAATGTGTTTCTAATTCCCCAAACAAAACACAACTTCAACTCTGTAAGTTGAATGCACAGATTGACAAGCATTCAATTAGGTAGATAAGATTTGGTTTTAGAGCGAGATATTTCTCTTAACAGCATTTGCTAACTTTCACCCTTGGAAGCCCAAAAGCAGTTCCTAGAAGAAATGTGTTTCTAACTTGTTGAACGAAACACAGCTTCAACTCTGCAAGTTGAATGCACACTTTGACAAGCATTCAGATAGGTAGCTCCTTTTTGTTTTTAGAGTGAGATGTTTCTCTTTACAGCACATGCTCCCATTCACTATGGGAAGCCCAAACGCCGTTCCTAGAAGAAATGTGATTCTAACTCCCCAAACGAAACACAGCTTCAACACTGAAAGTTGAATGCACACATTGACAAGCATTCAGTTAGGTAGCTCCATTTTGGTTTTAGGGCGAGATGTTTCTCTTTACAGCATATGCTCCCATTCAGTCTGGGAAGACCAAACGCAGTTCCTTGAAGAAATGTGTTTCTAACTCCCCAAATGACACAGAGCTTCAACTCTGTAAGTTGAATGCACAGATTGACAAGCATTCAGTTAGGTAGCTCCATTTGGTTTTTGAGCGAGATGTTTCTCTTTACATCATATGCTCCCATTCAGTCTGGGAAGCCCAAACGCAGTTCCCAGAAGAAATGTGTTTCTAACTTCCCAAACGAAACACAGCTTCAACTCTGTAAGTTGAATGCACACATTGACAAGCATTCAGTTAGGTAGCACCGTTTTGGTTTTAGAGCGAGATGTTTCTCTTTGCACCATATGCTCAAATTCCCTCTGGGAAGCCCAAACGCAGTTCCTAGAAGAAATGTGTTTCTAACTCACTGAAGGAAACACAGATTCAACTCTGTAAGTTGAATGCACACATTAACAAGCATTCATTGAAGTAGCTCCTTTTTGGTTTTAGAGTGAGATGTTTCTCTTTACAGCCCATGGTCCCATGCACTCTGGGAAGCCCAAACGCAGTTCCTAGAAGAAATGTGTTTCTAACTCCCCAAACGAAACACAACTTCAACTCTGTAAGTTGAATGCACAGATTGAAAAGCATTCAGTTAGGTAGCTAAGATTTGGTTTTAGAGCGAGATGTTTCTCTTTACAGAATTTGCTAACTTTCACCCTGGGAAGCCCAAACGCAGTTCCTAGAAGAAATGTGTTTCTTACTTGCTGAACGAAACACAGCTTCATCTCTGTAAGTTGAAAGCACACATTGAGAAGCATTCAGTTAACTAGCTCCGTTTTGGTTTTAGAGCAGGATGTTTCTCTTTACAGCATATGCTCCCATTCACTCTGGAATGCTCAAACGCAGTTCCTAGAAGAAACGTGTTTCTAACTCCCCAAACGAAGCACATCCTCAACTCTGTAAATTGAAGGCGCAGATTGACAAGCATTCAGTTATGTGGCTTAGTTTTGATTTTAGAGCGAGATGTTTCTCTTTACAGCATATACTCTGATTCATTCTGAAAAGCTCAAACGCAGTTCCTAGTAGAAAGGTGTTTCTAACTCCCCGAACGAAACACAGCTTCAACTCTGTAAGTTGAATGCACACATTGACAAGCATTCAGGTACGTAGCTCCGTTTTGGTTTTAGAATGAGATGTTTCTCTTTACAGCATATGCTTCCATTCACTCTGGGAAGCCCAAACGCAGTTCCTAGAAGGAATGTGTTTCTAACTCAGTGAAAAAAACACAGCTTCAACTCTGTAAGTTGAATGCGCACATTGACAAGCATTCAGGTAGGTAGCTCCTGTTTGGTTTTAGAGCGAGATGTTTCTCTTTACAGCATATACTCCCATTCATTCTGGGAAGCACAAACGCAGTTCCTGGAAGAAATGTGTTTCAACCTTGCTGAACAAAACACAGCTTCAACTCTGTACGTTGAATGCACAGATTGAAAAGCATTCAGTTAGGTAGCTAAGATTTGGTTTTAGAGCGAGATGTTTCTCTTCACAGCATTTGCTAACTTTCACCCTGGGAAGCCCAAACGCAGTTCCTAGAAGAAATGTGTTTCTAACTCGCTGAAGGAAACACAGCTTCAATTCTGTAAGTTCAATGCACACATTGACAGCTTTTCAGTTAGGTAGCTCCGTTTCGGTTTCTGAGCGAGATATTTCTCTTTACAGCATATGCTCCCATTCACTATGGTAAGCCCAAACGCTATTCCTAGAATAAATGAGTTTCTAACACGCTGAAGGAACACAGCTTCAACTCTGTAAGTTGAATGCACACATTGACAAGCATTCAGGTAGGTAGCTCCGTTTTGGCTTTAGAGCGAGATATTTCTGTTTACAGCATATGCGCAAATTCACTCTGAGAAACCCAAACGCAGTTCCTAGAAGAAACGTGTTTCTAACTCCCCAAAAAAAGCACAACTTCAACTCTGTAAGTTGAATGCACAGATTGACAAGCATTCAGGTAGGTATCTCCGTTTTGGTTTTAGAGCGAGGTTTTTCTCTTTACAACATATGCTCAATTTCACCCTGGGAAGCGCAAACACAGTTCCTAGTAGAAATGTGTTTCTAGCTCAGTGAATGAAACACAGCTTCAGCTCGGTATGTTGAGTGCACACATTGACAAGCATTCAGTTAGGTAGCTCCATGCTGGTTTTAGAGCGAGATGATTCTCTTTACAGCATATACTCCCATTCATCCTGAAAACCCCAAACACACTTCCTAAATGAAATGTGTTTCTAACTTGATGAACTAAACACTGCTTCAAATTTGTAAGTTGAATGCACACATTGACAAGCATTCAGTTAGGTAGCTCCGTTTTGATTTTAGAGCGAGATGTTTCTCTTTACAGCATATGCTCCCATTCACTCTGGGAATACCAAACACATTTCCTAGAAGTAATGTGTTTCTAACTCCAAAAAGGAAACACAGCTTCAACTCTGTAAGTTGAATGCACACATTGACAAGCATTCAGTTAGGTATCTCCGGTTTGCTTTTAGAGCGAGATGTTTCTCTTCTCAGCATATGCTCCCATTCAATCTGGGAATCCTAAACGGAGTTCCCAGAAGAAATTTGTTTCTACCTCGCTGAAGGAAACACAGCTTCAACTCTGTAAGTTGAATGCACACATGGACAAGCATTCAGTTACGTAGCTCCTTTTTGGTTTTAGAGCGAGATGTTTCTCTTTACAGCACATGGTCCCATGCACTCTGGGAAGCCCAACGCAGTTCCTAGAAGAAATGTGTTTCTAACTCCCCGAACGAAACACAGCTTCATCTCTGTAAGTTGAATGCACACATTGACAAGCATTCAGGTAGGTTGCTCTGTTTTGGTTTTGGAATGAGATGTTTCTCTTTACTGCATATGCTTCCAGGTACTTTGGGAAGCCCAAACGCAGTTCCTAGAAGAAATGTGTTTCTAACTCCCCAAACGAAACACAACTTCAACTCTGTAAGTTGAATGCACAGAATGACAAGCATTCAGTTAGGTAGCTAAGATTTTTTTTTAGAGCGAGATGTTTCTCTTTACAGCATTTGCTAACATTCATCCTGGGAAGCCCAAACTCAGTTCCTAGAAGAAATGTGTTTCTAACTCGATGAACGAAACACAGCTTCAAATCTGAAAGTTGAATGCACACATTGACAAGCATTCAGTTAGGAAGCACCTTTTTGGTTTTAGAGCGAGATGTTTCTCTTTAGAGCATTTGCTAACTTTCACCCTGGGAAGCCCAAACGCAGTTCCTAGAAGAAAAGTGTTTCTAACTCGCTGAACGAAACACAGCTTCAACTCTGTAAGTTGAGTGCACACATTGACAAGCATTCAGTTAGGTAGCTCCGTTTTGGTTTTATAGCAGGATGTTTCTCTTTACAGCATATGCTCCCATTCACTCTGGTGTGCCCAAACGCAGTTCCTAGAAGAAATGTGTTTCTAACTCAGTGAACGAAACACAGCTTCAAATCTGTATGTTGAATGCACACACTGACATGCATTCAGTTACGTAGCTCCTTTTTGGTTTTAGAGTGAGATGTTTCTTTTTACAGAACATGGTCCCATGCACTCTGGGAAGCCCAAACGCAGTTCCTAGAAGAAATGTGTTTCTAACTCGCGGAAGGAAACACAGCTTCAACTCGATACGTTGAGTGCACACATTGACAAGCATTCAGTTAGGTAGCTCCGTGTTGGTTTTTGAATGAGATGATTCTCTTTACAGCATATACTCCCATTCATCCTGAGAAGCCCAAACGCAGTTCCTAGATGAAATGTGTTTCTAACTCGATGAACGAAACACAGCTTCAACTCTGTACGTTGAATGGACACATTGACAAGCATTCAGTTAGATAGCTCCGTTTTGGTTTCAGAGCAGGATATTTGTCTTTACAGCATATGCTCCCATTCACTCTGGGAAGCCCAAACGCAGTTCCTAGAAGAAATGTGTTTCTAACTCGCTGAACGAAACGCAGCTTCAACTCTGTAAGTTTAATGGACACATTGACTATCATTCAGTTAGGTAGCTCCGTTTTGGTTTAAGAGTGAGATCTTTGTCTTTACAGCATATGCTCCCATTCACTCTGGGAAGCTCAAACGCGGTTCCTAGAAGGAATATGTTTCTAACTCGCTGAACGAAACACAGCTTCAACTTTGTAGGTTGAATGCATACATTGACAAGCATTCAGTTAGGTATCTGCGTTTTGGTTTTAGAGCTAGGTTTTTCTCTTTGCAACATATGCTAAATTTCACCCTGGGAAGCCAAAACGCAGTTCCTAGAGGAAATGTGTTTCTTACTCGCTGAACGTAACACAGCTTCAACTCGGTATGTTGAGTGCACACATTGACAAGCATTCAGTTAGGTAGCTCCGTGTTGGTTTTAGAGCAAGAAGATTCTCTTTAAAGCATATACTCCCATTCATCCTGAGAAGCCCAAACGCAGTTCCTTGATGAAATGTGTTTGTAACTCCCCAAATAAAACACAGCTTCAACTCTGAAAGTTGAATGCACACATTCACAAGCATTCAGTTAGGTAGCTCCGTTTTGGTTTTAGAGCGAGATGTTTCTCTTTACTGCATATGCTCCCATTCACCGTGGGAAGAACAAATGGAGTTCCCAGAAGAAATGTGTTTCTAACTCGCTGAATGAAATACAGCTTGAACTCTGTAAGTTGAATGCCACCATTGACAAGCATTCAGTTAGGTAGCTCCGTTTCGTTTTAGAGTGAGATGTTTCCCTTTACAGCATATGCTCCCATTCATTCTGGGAAGCCCAAACGCAGTTCCTTGAAGAAATGTGTTTCTATATCGCTGAACGAAAACACAGCTTCAACTCTGTAAGTTGAAAGCACATATTGACAAGCATTTAGTTAGTTACCTCCTTAGTGGTTGTAGAGCGAGAGGTTTCTCTTTACATCATATGCTAAGATTCACTCTGGAAAGTCCAAATGCAGTTCCTAGAAGAAATGTGTTTCTAACTCGCTGAACGAAACACAGATTCACCTCTGTAATTTGAATGCACACATTGACAAGCATTCAGTTAGGTAGCTCCGGTTTGGTTTTAGAGCGAGATGTTTCTCTTTACACCATATTCTCCCATTAACCCTGGGAAGCTCAAACGCAGTTATTAGAAGAAATGTGTTTCTAACTCGCTGAATGAAACACAGCTTCAACTCGGTAATTTGAATGCACACATTGACAAGCATTCAGTTAGGTAGCTCCGTGTTGGTTTTACAGCGAGATGTTTCTCCTTACAGCATATGCTCCTATTCACCCTGGGAAGCCCAAACGCACTTCCTAGATGAAATGTGTTTCTAACTCGCTGAATGAAACCAGCTTCAACTCTGTAATTTGAATGCACTCATTGACAAGCATTCAGTTAGGTAGCTCCGTTTTGGTTTTAGTGCGAGATGTTTCTCTTTACACCATATGCTCCCATTCACCCTGGGAAGTCCAAAGGCAGTTCCTAGAAGAAATGTGTTTCTAACTCCCTGAACGAAACAGCGTCAACTCTGTAAATTGAATGCACAAATTGAGAAGCATTCAGTGAGGTTGCTGGGTTTTGGTTTCAGAACGAGATGTTTCTCTTTACACCTTATGCTTCCATTCTCCTGGGAAGCCCAAACGCTGTTCCTAGAAGAAATATGTTTCTAACTCACTGAACGAAACACAGCTTCAACTCTGTAAGTTGAATTCACACATTGACAAGCAATCAGTTAGGTAGCTCCGTTTTGATTTTATAGTGAGATGTTTCTCTTTACAGCATATGCTGACATTCATCCTGGTTAGCCCAAACGCAGTTCCTGGAGGAGATGTGTTTCTAACTCGCTGAACGAAACACAGCTTCAACTCTGAAAGTTGAATTCACACATTGACAAGCTTTCAGTTAGGTAGCTCCGTTTTGTTTTTAGAGTGAGACGTTTCTCTTTACAGCATATGCTGCCATTCATCATGGGAAGCCCAAACACAGTTAATGGAAAAATTGTGTTTCTACCTCACTGAATGAAACATAGCTTCAACTCTGTAAGTTGAATGCACACATTCGCAAGCATTCAGTTAGGTAGCTCTGTGTTGCTTTTAGAGCCAGATGTTTCTCTTTACATCATATGCTCAAATTCATTTTGGGAAGCAAAAACTCAGTTCCTGTAAGAAAAATATTTCTAACTTGCTGAACGAAACGCAGCTTCAATGCTGTAAGTGGAATGCACACATTGACTAGCATTCAGATAGGTAGCACCGTGTTGGTTTTAGTGCAAGATGTTTCTCTTTACAGCGTATGGTCAAATTCATCTTGTGAAGCCCAATCACAGTTCCTAGAAGAATTGTGTTTCTAACTCGCTGAACGAAACACAGCTTCAACTCTGAAAGGTGAATGCACACATTGACAAGAATTCAGTTACGTCACTCCGTGTTTGTTTTAGAGGGAGAATTTCTCTTTACAGCATATGCTGACATTCATCCTGGTTAGCCCAAACGCAGTTCCTGGAAGAAATGTGTTTCTACCTCGTTGAATGAAACACAGCTTCAACTCTGTAATTTAAATGCAGACATTGACAGGCATTCAGTTAGGCAGCTCCGATTTCGTTTTAGATCGAGACGTTTCTCTTTACAGCATATGCTCCCAATCACTCTGGGAAGCCAACCGCAGTTCCTATAAGAAATGTGTTTCTAACTCACTGAACGAAACACAGCTTCAACTCTGTAAGTTGAATGCACACGTTGACAAGCACTCAGTTAGTTAGCTCCGTTTTGGTTTTGGAGCGAGATGTTTCTCTTTACAGCATATGCTGCCATTCACCCTGAGAAGTCCAAACGCAGTTCCTGGAAGATATGTGTTTCTAACTCGCTGAACGAAACATAGCTTCACCTCTGTAAGTTGAATGCACACTTTGACAAGCATTCAGTTAGGTAGCTCCGTTTTGGTTTTAGAGCGAGATGTTTCTCTTTGCAGCATATTCTCACATTCACCCTGGGAAACAAAAACGCAGTGCCTGGAAGAAATGTGTTTCTAACTCGCTGAATGAAACACAACTTCAACTCTGTAAGTTGCATTCACACATTGACAAGCATTCAGTTATGTAGCTCCGTTTTGGTTTTAGAGCGAGATGTTTCTCTTTGCAGCATATGCTCGCATTCACCCTGGGAAGCAAAAACGCAGTTCCTGGAAGAAATGTGTTTCTAACTCGCTGAACGAAACACAGCTTCAACTCTTGTAAGTTGAATGCACACATTGACAAGCATTCAGTTAGGTAGCTCCGTGTTGCTTTTAGAGCGAGATGTTTCTCTTTACAGCATATGCTCACATTCCCCCTGGGAAGCCCAAACGCAGTTCCAAGAAGAAATGAGTTTCTAACTCGCTGAACGAAACGCAGCTTCCACACTGTAAGTTGAATGCACACATTGACAAGAATTCAGTTTGGTATCTCCGTATAGGATTTAGAGCAAGATGTTTCTGTTTACAGCATATGCTACCATTCACTCTGGGAAGACCAAATGCAGTTCCTGGAAGAAATATGTTTCTATCTCGCTGAAGGAAACAGAGCTTCAACTCTGTAAGTTGAATGCACACACTGACAAGCATTAAGTTACGTAGCTCCTTTTTGGTTTTAGAATGAGATGTTTCTTTTTACACCATATGCTGCCATTCATCCTGGGACGCCCAAACGCACTTCCTGGAAGAAATGTTTTTCTACCTCCCTGAATGAAACACCGCTTCAACTCTGTAAGGTTAATGCACACATTGACAAGCATTCAGTTAGGTAGCTCCGTGTTGCTTTTAGATCGAGAAGATTCCCTTTACAGCATATGCTCCCATTCATCCTGGGAAGCCCAAACGCAGTAACTGGAAGACATGTGTTTCTAACTCGCTGAACGAAACACAGCTTCAACTCTAAGTTGAATGCACACATTGACAAGCATTCAGTTAGGTAGCTACGTGTTGGTATTAGTGCGAGATGTTTCTCTTTACAGCATATGTTCCCATTCACCATGTGAAGACCCAATACAGTTCTTAAAAGAAATGTGTTTCTCATTCGCTAAATGTGACACCGCTTCACCTCTGTAAGTTGAATACACACATTGACAAGCATTCAGTTAGGTAGCTCCGTGTTGGTTTTAGAGCAAGATGTTTCTCTTTACAGCATATGCTAACATTCACTACGGGAAGCCCACACGCAGTTCCTAGAAGAAATTGGTTTCTAACTCACTGAAAGAAGCACACCTTCAACTCTATAAGTTGAATGCACACATTGACAAGCACTCAGTTGGGTAGCTCCGTTTTGTTTTTAGAGCGAGATGTTTCTCTTTGCAGCACATGGTGCCATTCATGCTGGGAAGCCCAAAGTCAGTTCCTGGAAGAAATGTGTTTCTAAATCGCTAAAAGAGACCCAGCTTTAACTCTGTAATTTGAATGTACACATTGACAAGCATTCAGTTAGGTAACTCCGTTTTGGTTTTAGAGTGAGATGTTTCTCTTTACAGCATATGCTCCCATTCAGTCTGGGAAGCCCAAACGCAGTTCCTGAAAAAAATGTGTTTCTACCTCGCTGAATGAAAAAAAGCTTCAACTCTGTAAGTTGAATGCAGACATTGACAAGCATTCTGTTAATTAGGTCCATTTTGGTTTTAAAGCGAGCTGTTTCTCTTTACAGTATATGCTCCCATTCACCCTGGGAAGCCAAAACGCTGTTCCCAGAAGAAATGTGTTTCTAACTCGCTAACGAAACACAGCTTCAACTCTGTAAGTTGAATGCACACATTGACAAGCATTCAGTTAGTTAGCTCCGTGTTGGTTTTAGAGAATGATGTTTCTCTTTACAGCATATGCTCCCATTCACTCTGGGAAGCCCAAACGCTGTTCCTGGTTGAACTGTGTTTCTAACTCGCTGAACGAAACACAGCTTCAACTCTGTAACGCTAAGGCACACATTGACAAGCATTCAGTTAGGTAGCTCCGTGTTGGTTTTAGAGCAAGATATTTCTCTTTACAGCATATGCTACCATTCACTATGGGAAGCCCAAACGCAGTTCCTAGAAGAAAAGTGTTTCTATCTCACTGAAGGAAACACAGCTTCAACTCTGTAAGTTGAATGCACACATTGAGAAGCACTCAGTTAGGTAGCTCCATTTTGGTTTTAGAATGAGATGTTTCTCTTTACATCATATGCTCCCATTCATCCTGGGAAGTCCAAACGCAGTTCATAGAACAATGGTGTTTGTAATTCGCTGAACAAAACACAGCTTCAACTCTGTAAATTGAATGCACACATTGACAAGCATTCAGTTAGGTAACTCCGTGTTGGTTTTAGAGCGAGATGTTTCTCTTTACAGCATTTGCTCCCATTCACGCTGGGAAGCCCAAATGCATTCCCTAGAAGAAATGTGTTTCTAACTCGCTGAACGAAACACAGCATCAACTCTGTAAGTTGAATGCACACATTGACAAGCATTCAGTTAGGTAGCTCCGTTTTGGTTTTAGAGCAAGATGTTTCTCTTTACAGCATATGCTCCCATTCATCCTGTGTAGCCCAAACGCAGTTCCTGGAAGAAATGTTTTTCTACCTCACTGAATGAAACACAGCTTCAACTCTTTAAGTTGAATGCACACATTGACAAGCATTCTCTTAGGTAGCTCCGTGTTGGTTTTGGAGTGAGATGTTTCTCTTTACAGCATATGCTGCCATTCATCCTGGAAAGCCCAAACGCAGTTCCTGGAAGAAATGTGTTTCTAACTCACTGAACGAAACACAGCTTCATCTCTGTAAGTTGAATGCACACATTGACATGCATTCAGTTTGGTAGCTCTGTACAGGATTTAGAGTGAGATGTTTCTCTTTACAGCATATGCTACCATTCATTCTGGGAAGCCCAAACGCAGTTCCTAGAAGAAATATGTTTCTATCTCGCTGAAGGACACAGATCTTCAACTCTGTAAGATGAATGCACACATTGACAAGCATTCAGTTATATAGCTCCGTTTTGTTTTTAGAGCAAGATGTTTCTCTTTACTGCATATGCTCCCATTCACCCTGGGAAGCCCAAACGCAGTTCCTGGAAGAAATGTGTTTCTAACTCGCTGAACGAAACACAGCTTCAACTCTAAGTTGAATGCACACATTGACAAGCATTCAGTTAGTTAGCTCCGTGTTGGTTTTAGAGTGAGATGTTTCTCTTTACAGCATATGCTGCCATTCACCATGTGAAGCCCAAACGCAGTTCTTAGAAGAAATGTGTTTCTGACTCGCTTAACGAGACACTGCTTCAACTCTGTAAGTTGAATGCACACATTGACAAGCATTCAGTTATGTAGCTCCGTGTTGGTTTTAGAGCGAGATGTTTCTCTTTACAGCATATGCTAACATTCACTATGGGAAGCCCAAACGCAGTTCCTAGAAGAAATTGGTTTCTAACTCACTGAACGAAACACAGCTTCAACTCTGTAAGTTGAATGCACACATTGGCAAGTACTCAGTTGGGTAGCTCCGTTTTGTTTTTAGAGTGAGATGTTTCTCTTTGCAGCATATGCTGCCATTCTTCCTGGGAAGCCCAAAGGCAGTTCCTGGAAGAAATGTGTTTCTAAATCGCTAAAAGAGACCCAGTTTCAACTCTGTAAGTTGAATGCACACAGTGACAAGCTTTCAGTTAGGTAGCTCCGTTTTGCTTTTAGAGTGAGATGTTTGTCTTTACAGCATATGCTGCCATTCATCCTTGGAAGCCCAAACGCAGTTAATGAAAAAAATGTGTTTCTCCCTCGCAGAATGAAACACAGCTTCAACTCTATAAGTTGAATGTAGACAATGACAAGCATTCAGTTAGTTAGCTCCATCTTGGTTTTAGAGTGAGGTGATTCTCTTTACAGTATATGCTCCCATTCAGCCTGGGAAGCCCAAATGCAGTTCTCAGAAGAAATGTGTTTCTAACTCACTGAACGAAACACAGCTTCAACTCTGTATGTTGAATGCACACATTGACAAGCATTCAGATAGGTAGATCCGTGGTGGTTTTAGAGCGAGATGTTTCTCTTTATAGCATATGCTAACATTCACTATGGGAAGACCAGCGCAGTTCCTTGAAGAAATGTGTTTCTAACTCGCTGAAGAAAACACAGCTTCAACTCTGGAAGATAAATGAACACATTGACAAGCATTCAGGTAGGTAGCTCCGTGGTGGTTTTAGAGCCAGATATTTCTCTTTACAGCATATGCTCCCATTCAGTCTGGGAAGCCCAAACGCAGTTTGTAGAAGAAATGTGTTTCTAACTCGCTGAACGAAACACAGCTTCATCTCTGTTAGTTGAATGCACACATTGACAAGCATTCAGTTAGGTAGCTCTGTGTTCGTTTTAGAGCGAGATCTTTCTCTTTACACCATATGCTCCCATTCACCCTGGGAAGCCCAAACGCAGTTCCTAGAAGAAATGAGTTTCTAATTCGCTGAAGGAAACACAGTTTCGACTCTTTAAGTTGAATGCACACATTGACAAGCATTCAGTTAGGTATCTCCATGATGGTTTTAGAGCGAGATGTTTCTCTTTACACCATACGCTCCTATTCACTCTGGGAAGCGCAACGCAATTCCTAGAAGAAATGTATTTCTAACTCGCTGAAAGAAACACAGCTTCAACTCTGTACGTTGAATGCACACATTGACAAACATTCAGATAGGTAACTCCGTGTTGGTTTTAGATCGAGATGTTTACCTTTACAGCCTATGCTCCCATTCACTCTGGGAAGCCCAAACGCAGTTCCTAGAAGAAATGTGTTTCTATCTCGTTGAACGAAAAACAGCTACAACTCTGTAAGTTGAATGCACACGTTGACAAGCATTCAGTTAGGGAGATCCCTGTTAGTTTTAGAGCGAGTTGTTTCTCTTTACAGCATATTCTCCCATTCACCCTGGGCAGCCCAAAGGCAGGTGCTATAAGTAATGTGTTTCTAACTCACTGAATGAAACACACCTTCAACTCTGTAAGTTGAATGCACACTTTGACAAGCATTCAGTTATGTAGCTCTGTGTTGGCTTTAGAGCGAGATGCTCCTCTTTACAGCATGTGCTCCCATTCACTCTGGCAAGCCCAAACGCAGTTCCTAGAAGAAATGTGTTTCTAACTCGCTGAGCGAAACACAGCTTCAACTCTGTAAGTTGAATGCACACATTGAGAAGCATTCAGTTAGGTAGCTCCATATTGGTTTTAGAGCGAGATGTTTCTCTTTACAGCATATGCTAACACTCACTACGGGAAGCCCAAGCGCAGTTCCTTGAAGAAATGTGTTTCTAACTCGCTGAACAAAACACAGCTTCAACTCTGCAAGTTCAATGCACACATTGACAAGCATTCAGGTAGTTAGCTCAGTGTTGGTTTTAGAGTGAGATATGTCTCTTTACAGCGTATGCTCTCTTTCACACTGTGAAGCCCAAACGCAGTTCCTTGAAGAAACGTGTTTCTATCTCACTGAACGAAACACAGCTTCAACTCTGTAAGTTGAATGCACACATTGACAAGCATACAGTTAGGTAGCTCCGTTTTGGTTTTAGTACGAGATGTTTGTTTTTACACCATATGTTCCCAATCTCTCTAGGAAGCCCAAACGCAGTTCCTAGAAGAAATGTGTTTCTAATACCCTGAACGAAACACAGCTTCAACTCTGTAAGTGGAAAGCACACGTTGACAAGCATTCAGTTACGTAGCTCCGTGTTGCTTTTAGAGCGAGATGTTTCTCTTTACAGCATATACTTAAATTCACCCTGGGAAGCCCAAACGAAGTTCCTAGAAGAAATGTGTTTCTAACTCGCTGAACGAAACACAGCTTCAACTCTGTAAGTTGAATGCACACATGGACAGGCAATCAGATAGGTAGCTCAGATTTGGTTTTAGAGCGAGATGTATCTCTTTATAGCATATACTAACATACAATATGGGAAGCACAAACGCCGTTACTAAAAGAAATGTGTTTCTAACTCGCTGAACAAAACACAGCTTCAAATCTGCAAGTTGAATGCACACATTGACAAGCATTAAGGTAGGTAGCTCCCTGTTGGTTTTAGAGCGAGATGTTTCTCTTTACGGCATATGCTCCCATTCACCCTGGGAAGCCCAAACGCAGTTCCTAGAAGAAATGTGTTTCTAACACGGTGAGCGAAACACAGCTTCAACTCTATGGTGAATGCACACATTGACAAGCATTCAGTTAGTTTGCTCCGTCTTGGTTTTAGAGCGAGATGTTTCTCTTCACAGCATGTGCTCCCATTCACTCTGACAAGCCCAAACGCAGTTCCTAGAAGAAATGTGTTTGTAACTCGCTGAACGAAACACTGCTTCAACTCTGTAATTTGAATGCAGACATTGAGAAGCATTCAGTTAGGTAGCTCCTAACTCGATGAAAGAGTTATGGGAGAAAGCAGAAAGACTGGCTTTGATACCGAAAAAAATGATATTTTTGAAACTGCTTTGCTGTGCGTCCATTCAACTCTGAGAGTTGAGGCTATATTTTGATTCAGCAGTCTAGAATCCACTTGGTGTAGAACCTGAATTTGGACAATTCAGACTGAATGGTGGCCTACGGTGAAAAGACAAATATTTCACTATAAAAACTAAAAGGAAAATATTTGTGAAACTACTTTGCAATATTTGCATTCACCTTCCAGATTTGAAGTGAAATTTGTATTCGGGAGATTAGAAACTCTATTTGTGTAGAATCTGAAAACACATATTTCTCAGGAAACACTGGCCTATGAGAAAACCAGAAAGACAGTCTTTAAAACTCAGATATCTGTGAAAGTGCGAATCTGTGAATCTGTGAAGGATATCTGTGAAATTGCTTTGCTGTGGTCTCTTCAACACAGAGAGTTGAACCGATGTTTTGAATCAGTGGTTAAACTCCCTTCGTGTAGAATCCAGTAGGGACATTTCAGGCTGAATGGATGTCTATGGCAAAATGTAAAATATCTCACATTGTAAACTAAAAGGAAGCTTATTGGGAAACTTTCTTGAAATGCTCAATTCCACATTCCAGAGTTGAAAGTATGTTTATCTTCAGCATCTTGGTAACACCCACTGTGTAGAATCTAAAAACGAATAATTCCAACGAAACACCTGCCTAAGGGGGGAAAAAAACCAAAAACCAAAACAGAAAAACTGGCTTTGAAAGTCAGAGGAAAGATATCATTGAAACTGCTTGACTGTGTGTCCATTCAACTCAGAGTGTTGAACTTATGTTTTGATTCAGAAGGATAGAAACACACTTCAGGTAAAATCGGGAAAGGTACATTTCAGGCTGAATGGAGGCCTATGATGAAAAGACAAATATCTCACAATGAAAATTATAGGAATCAATTGGTGAAACTGATTTCAATATATGCATTCACCTTCCAGAGTTTTTCTGATGTTTGTATTCAGCAGATTAGTAACACTCTTTGTGTAGTATCTAAAATATATCATTCCAACAAAATCCCGTCCTATGGAAAAACAAGGAAGACTGGTTTGAAAACCAGAGAAAAGGTATCTCTGAAACTCTTTTGCTGTGTGTCTGTTCAACTAAGGGAGTTGAACCCAAGGTTTGAACCAGCAGCTTAGAAGCATGCTTCATGTCAAATTTAGAAGGGGGCATTTCATAATGAATGGAGGTTTACGGTGAAATTTCAAATATCACAACAGAAACGAAAAGGAAGTTATTTATGAAACTCCTTTGCAATGTGTGCATTCACTTTCCAGAATTTAACTTATCATTGTATTCCGCAGGTCAAAAGCAGTCTTTGCGAAGAATGTGCAAAAATATATTTCTAACGAAACGTCCACCTATGGGAAAAATGAGAAAGACTGCCTTTGAAACTGAGAGGAAAGGTTTCTCTGAAAGTGCTTTGCTGTGTTTTCGTTCAACTCAAAGAGATGAACCTTTGTTTTGATTCAGCAGTTTAAAAGCAAACTTCCTGTAGAATCTAGAAAGGAATGTTTGAGACA